>VDFB02165762.1:0-55892 GCA_007258455.2 Sequoia sempervirens | reverse complement strand
GAGAGTGACTTAAGGGGTTTTAAGAGAAAAGATTAAGGGGATATGAAATCAATTATAAAGTATCAATTAAATGTATCTAGAACTATATATAGTTACCTATCTTTAGATTTGAATTCCATCGTAATATATGTGCATCTCCTCTCTTTTTTGTAAAGCATCTAATTTTGGGAGACCTAAAACAAAAAATGATATAAAACTTTAATTAGGAAATGATTAAAGACAAATATATATATGTATATATATCAATTGAATATATATACAACTAGATATACTTAGCAATATTTATTTACTCTATTGTACCATCTGCATCCTCTCTTTTTTGTAATGCATCTATGATTGTCTCATGATCATCCATTGAAAGTGTCCATAAAACTTTATTAGCAGGCCTCCCTTGATATCTAACTAGTTTTATATTGGTTGCCAAATCAAATGTGAATAATGCATAATCTTCTTGTGTCTTTCATAATCTTCGAATGTAGGCAAGCCATTCTTTCTCATCAAATATTTTCGAAGCCAGGTGCCAACAACAACCACTGAACTAGTTGGATACTCAAAGTTGTCATCATCCACTCTAGTATGTACCAACTTATGTTTTCTCTCAACACATCTAGCCAACCAGTACTATGTCTGCTCTTCATTCCCTTGAGGTGCAACAACAGAATACACATGTCCTGCAAAAATAAATACAAAATTCAATAAAGAGTGACTTATATTTAGCTCACATATAAACATGCATACATACAAAATTCAACTCAATAAATAATGTACCTTCTTGTACAAGATCTGAAATACGATCATAATCATCTGATGCAAATACTTGATTATCTTCAATTGTCGTTCCATGTTGAACATGTGTCAATGTAGGCGTTAAAGCTCTTTGTTGCCATTGTTCAACCCATTCCATATTTTCACATGCCTGCCAATCACCTACAATACAAAATTGACAAAAACATGCCAACTCCCTTGTCCATATTGTCCATGTGTTTGCATTCGAACTCTTAAATGAATACCATTTTATAGTTCCATTAATTATTTCACAATCTTGTCGAGAAAAAATATAATTTTCTTCAAATAACCAAAAGAAGCGTCGAATTATTGAGCTCTCACTTGTTCTTGTAGATAATTTGGTATTGCACCAATCTACAATTGCACGTGCATCTCTAAATTTCACAACATCCTCAAATTTTAGTTTCTCTCTAGCAAGAGCTCTTTTCACACATGCACCTGCTCCATCGTGTTCTCCCTTACTGCGACCAGCTTAAAAAAAAATCCATATGTTTTGGATATTATTTTCCTTATGAACTCTACATAACTAATAAAAATTCTAGCATTTTTGAATTGACCCGTGCAATTATCTGACCATATGAGATGTTCTAACATTTGAATTCCTCTCTCTTTTAAATTTTTATAAAATATATCAAAACAATATTGTACAAACTCAGATGAATGTAATCGATTATCACTTACATAAAAATGGTACTCTCTCAAAAAATTTCTATTATCTTCTGTACTATCTTCAGCATGTCTATAAGCAATGTGAACAAATATAGCTACTTGCACTGAATTATAATACTACGATTGAGTTTCTTCTTGTGGAGCAAGAGTATAATTTTCAGTAAAATCAACAACTGACAATATAGTTCCAATTGGGAATGTGTTTTTACATAAACGAAATTGATTAACAAGCCAATGAGCATTCTGAGAGTGTTGAACATATTTAGGTACAAACTTATCTTTAAATTCAGTAATAAAAGCATGCACACTAACTTTTTCCACAATTAGCTCAACACGTTTTCTAGTTTTTCCATCTTTTAAAGAATACTCAACATTTTTAAATTTTTTTACATCCACTAATTGTTGTCCAAATTCATCTAAACTACTTTCATGCATACATTCTCCTAATAATGAAAATTTACCACATCTATCACATTCTCCAGAAATGCATGCTTTTAAAAAAATGAGTTTCCATTTAAAGAGGGATTACAAAACAAACCTGCTATAAAATCTTTGATTCTTTCAGGTGGCATATTAATACCACAAATGTCCTGCATAATTTGGTTAGCATGCAAAGTGCATCGTATATATTGAAATATATCATAATAATAATGAAATTGTACACGATTCTTACAACAACAAGAGATTCGTTGCTTATTAATTCTAACATAAAAAGGTTTACACTTTTCGAATGATCTTTGACTTATGCTAATATTCAATGGTAAGATTGAAGCATCTAATTTTTTTTTATATAATTCAGTTTGAGTCATATCTAAGAGATGCTTTGGATGAGGTTCACGAATTTTGGAACCCACCCTTAATTTTAAGACATCTCTAATGTTAGGTGATACTCTTGTATTATCATGCCAAAATTTTTCAATTAAATATTTAATTTCATTAGTTAATTTCATGTCTGATCTTGGGAGTCTACCACTAAAACTCCAACATTGATTAATAGGATCCTTTTCAATACTTTCTCTTCTTTTAGTAGCTCTTATCAAAGTTCTAGGATTTAAGTTTATACATTTACTAATCTTACTTAACATTCTTTCATTTGAAGCTACTTTATCAACTAGAGCAGTTGTTATTGCACGACGAGCTGCATTCTTATCTTTTGATCTACTTTTCTTACCAATAACATCAATAGCATTAGCAACACTAGATATGACTTGTTCTACTAAATCATCTTTCTTTTTTGGTTTTACAAAAACACCTAATTTTTTCATCACTTTTCTCATTTTCAACATTCTCATCAATTGCACCATGAGTTGGCATTGGAATCCTAATTTCTTTCTTTAAAAAAGCATTTTATATATTTTATTTCCATAATTTCTAATTTGTCTTGAAGAAACTTTACCACGAAGGTTATCTAGCACATCTGTTTCAATTGTAAATAAAACATTTTCACCTTCATCCATAGATGGAGTTTCATTTTCATTCACACAAGGGGTTTCATTTTTATTTTCAAATGTAAAAGGGATTTCATACTCATTTTCATCAATATTAGGGATTTCATTCTCATTTACATTCTCATAAGATATAATTTCATGATTTTCTTGTTTTTGCATTGTTTCAACCCTAATATTATTGATCTCATCAATGGTGTATCCAGCTTCATCTAAACAAGCAATATCAATATTATGAAAACTTGGGTTTGAACACATACCTGGATAGATTGTTTGAATAGGTGCATTTTCCATATCATTGGGAGGTGGATTTGAAGAAACACCTGAAGTTGTTTGCATATCATTCAAAGTTGAAGTTGAAGGCACAGTTGGGTTTGTCTCTGTAATTGCATTTTCTTCCATATTCACCATCTCCACATTTGCATCATCTACATTCATTTCATCATTCATGGCTTCCTCTTCAATATTATTGGAACTAGATGCTTCCAAATCTTTCATTTGTCGAATCATTTCTCTCCTTTCCCTTTGTCTTTTTGCCTCTTTATCTTTATTTTCTTGAATTTCTTTGGGTGTCATTAACTTTCTACATCAAAGACATTAAATTTCCACAGTCCATAATATTGTGAAGATTTTTCTAGATTTGATGCAAAAATAAAACACACAACCAAATCTAGAAAAATCTTCACAACTTTCTACATCTTTTTTTTGTCTTTGCTTATCACCCATTATTACCAAACCCTCTTTGATGACAAAAACAATAATTCAAGAAAATTATTTTCAAATTGCCACCTCCTTCAAATATTCAAATTAAACTATGTACTATGAAGATCATTTTTTCTATAAACTCTGAAGTACAAAAACATCATGAGTACATCCAAAAATTCACTTTTTCCAAATCTTCTTGTAAAAAGTTCTTGCACTTGATTCCACTTCAGAAAATTCAACTTGCACTCTATCTCTTCCAACAATTTGAATAGAATATGCCCTGCACAAGACAAATTTGCAATAAAAAACATAGAAAATGACACTTTCGGACCGTACTACAGAAAAGGATTGTTGCGGGAAAATCGTGTTTTACCAGTATTTTCCAAATTAGGGAAAAAAAGGCTATATTAGAAACACATACGCGTTCTAAAAATGTGTACGCGTTATGTTCAAGAAATGCATACACGTTTCATAACGAGTACGTGTTGTGTTTTCCCAACGGACCAATGGGTAACACGTATACATTATGAAACGTGTACGCGTTGTTCAAAAAATGTATTTCCACACCACATCCAGCCTTGGTTTTAGGCTTGGGAAAGGCTTGGCAATCCGAGCCTGAGCCTTTGACCTGCAACTAAAAAACTAAGGCAAATTGAAGAAGAATGTCCAACTTTGACAACATAGCTGATGGACTTTTTTTTTGAATGAATCTATAAAATTAAAACCCATTAGAGAACACAATGTCTAATTTATAAATATATAAATTTTGTTAATATTGGATTATTTTTCTATTTTTTAATTAATTTCTAAGAAAACTAGTCCTTAAACATGAAATATCAAGTTTTTTTGGTTTTTTAATAACTTTTTATTGGTTAAGTTTCTTGTAAAAAAAAATTATATGCCATCAAACTTCAAACAAATCTCTACACAATGAAAAAAAAATAGTCAAAAAATGTTTTGTTTAGGTCCAATTATGTTGTCCGTACACGTTGATTTTAAAAAACATCAATTAAGGCCAATAAAAATTTAATAAAAAAATAAAATTCAACCAAAAATTACAAAAAAAAATCCACATCAAACTTCATGTTGTAAGCTCAATTTTTCCAAAAGAGATTAGCAAAATAATTTTATTTGGGTCAAAAAGTGTTGTTCGTAGACCTGCTTGGTATGGTAAAAAAAAGGGACTTTTAAAATGTGGTTTTTATAGATCCCTATCAAAATTTATTTTATATAATCTGGGTATTTTAATAATTTACATATTTGGAAACTAGATTCAAAATGCTAGATTTCATATTACTGATTTTTTTTAAAATTCATTGTGTAAGTGCCTCAAATTTTCAGTCCAAGTGTGGAAAATTCTGAAAAATAGTAAAAACATTTCCACTTTTTGAGCTTTTTGTGTACCCAACTTCTTGCATCAGCTCTGTGATCATCTTTGTCACCCTAGTTTTCATTTACTTGTTTTATCACTTTAGTTTCTATTTCCTATATTTTTTAATTTTGTTTTTACCATCTAGACTAGTCAGCTGGGTTGTTAGTTTTTCTTTTGGTAGTTTGTATTGTGTTCAATGTTTTCTGACTATATGGATGTCGGTGCGCTCAAGATACACTAGCACACTGTGCTGATGTCCTAGAATTGCAATGCCATCCTCATATAGAGAGTTGTTTGAGGCACAATACTGACTCTAAAAACTAGCTCGCCTAGCCCAAACCTAAGTTTGAGATTTGTATATTAATTGAAGTACATTATAGTCCTCATCATTCTCGATCCTTGTCTCAAAACATCCCTTTAGGTGAGATAAGTTAGGGAAACCCTCCACTTTCGGCTCTCCATGACCTAGAGCCTTAACGTGGTTGGTCCCCCTCTCTTACATTTTTGGTGAACCCAATGCGAACCAATGTCTGCCTATTCATCGATGTTGAGACTTTTCCCTTGTACCTTGTGATTGTTGTGAACTTGAGTGTTGTGAAGGTTTATGACCATCACAACCCAGTCCTTGGCTTTTGGGTACATTGTTAGGAGAAGTTTTTGAAACCTTTTGATGGAGAGGATGAAGGTCACTTCTAGTTTCTCTACAGACCTTTTTGTTGGATCTGTTGTTGGTCTTGCTACTCAAGAGCAGTTGTCAAGGGGCAAGGTAGGGTTCTTTGGTGAGACAAACCATGTCCCCACTCCTCTTGCATCTCCTACACCATCATTGGTAGAAAAGCATGAGGCCATTCACATTCCTTCAAAATATATCTCTACCCTTAGCAAAGGACTGGGTGACTTGGAGAAGCACTTGGAAAAGGACTCGAAGATGGATAGATCCACTTGGGTTATTAGCAAAATAAATTATATGGTGGGAAAGGACCAAATATGCATAGAAATCTTGGCTAGTCTCTCTAGTCTGACTAAAGTAGGTGCCCCTCCAAACAACCCTAACATTATACAAGGGGCCGCTTTCGAAGACCATGAGAAACAATTAGGAATTTTGATTCCTCCCACATCTGTGTTCATGGAAAACATAGTCCCATCTATCAACATCCCCTCTACACCTTCGATAGATCATAAACTATCAAAGTGAATAGAGTACCCTTAGGATTTAGTTTCACCTCTCTCATCGCCTCTAATGGTGGAGGTTTTGGTAGGTTGAGTGGTGGAGGCTTTGGTAGTAGTGGTGGCTTCGACAACAAAAGTGGCACTGATGGGGGTGGTTTTGGTGGAGGCCATGGTGGTGGCTTTGGAAGCAGAGGTGGCTCCGATGGAGGCCCTATGGGTGGTGGTGGCTCCGACAGTGGTCCTAGCGGTGGCCTCGTGGGTGGTTCTGGAGGTGGCTCTGATGGTGGTTCTAGAGGAGGTTCCATTGGAACTTTGTCATCCCAAGATCCTATTTTGAATACTTAAAAATATGGGTAAGATGCAAAGCCAGCTGGCGAGCCTCTTCCAGGCCTCTACCCAGCCTATTTTTCAACCCTTCTTCTGACATAGCTCATTTTCGGTAGCAATCCTAAACACTCCCCCCAAGGAATGGAGATTCCCAAATTCAAAAAATATGGCAGAAAAGAGGATCCACAAATGCATGTATCAACCTTTAATTCCCTATGTATAGATTTCTTCCATCATGATATGTTGATGACAAAACTGTTCCCTCGATCTCTTAAGGACACAACACTTGAATGGTACTGTTCCTTACCTAACAACTCTATCTTCTCATTCGATCAACTTGTAAATCAATTTCTCTAATAGTTCCAAGCCAACATCAGACTAAAGAGACCTTTTTCGGATCTCTTTCAATGTAAACAAGGGGATAATGAGAATATTATTGATTTATAGCGCAGTATCAAGCACTCTTCTCACAAATCTTGTACCCACTACTTGATTCTGATATGAAGAAGGTGTTCATAGGGAACTTGCAGAGACCTTGGTAGGAGAAGTTTTCCCTTATGAAATTTTCTTTTTTTTTCACATTTGTGTGCTACATTACGAGAATATCAACAAATGATAGTTCAATTCGGAGGATCCTCCTTGCATTCCCATTCAAAAGGGAAGCCCATTGTATCAATATCTAGAAAGGGTAAGGCTATTGTGAATGTAGTAGCTTCTATGAATGATAACAACCTTAGATGCAACAAAAAGTTCACAAGGTTAGCAAAATCCTATTCTTCCATCTTGCAGAAGTTGTTAAAGGATAAGATCATAACCTTGGAGAACCCTAAACCTCTCAAGGAACCTTCCCTAGTTGGTATGATGTGAATACCTTTTGTTAGTACCATCCAGTTAACGAAGATGATACCAAACACTATATGCACATGTGTCATGAGATATAGGACCGCATTGAGGATGGTACTATTCATCTCGATGGAAGTAAACAAAATACAAACAAATTAGTGGTGAAAGTGAATAGTGAGTTGCAAATATACATGGAACTACTTCTATCGCATTCTACCAACGTGATTATCAATCCCTCCGACTCTACCACTCGGCCTGAGGCATATGTTAACATGGTCATGGTTACTCCTACCGTGCAACCTGTGATCGACTTGTTGGACATCACATTCACATCGTAGGATTTTCCCTAGAACAACAAGTCCTCTCCCCTCTACATTCCCACTCACCTCAATGGAAACATTATGATGGGGGTCTTAGTTGACCCTGCAAGCTAAGTGAAAGTCATGATAGAAGAGACGTGGCTTAATTCATTGCATAGAAAGGAGTGCGAAGAAAGAAAATCTACCATCCAAACACATGATAATTTTTCTCTTAAGTTGTATGGCTCAATAACTCTAGCTGTCCTAGTTGGACCTAGGGCTGTAGACATAGACTTTGATGCTATTCCAGAGTCAAATCTATATAGGTTGAAGTTAGGCATACCTTGGCTAGCTTCCATGAATGAAATTGCCTTTTTCATTCATAAGTGTTTGTAATTCTCCCATAAAGGTTCTATGCATGTAGTGCATGACATTGGATACCAGCCATTGGTGTCCTGTGGGTGTTACTCATTAGATCATCTTTGGCCTACGCCGGTCAGTCCACTCCCACTAAGAATAGACCTACTTTACAAGAACTATGTGAAGTATAAGACCGCGGGAAATGGACAACAAAAATTGACCCTTCCAGTAGCACATCAGCTAGTTGCCTCCTCTTCTCGAAAAGGAAAAGAGAAGATAGCCCATTCTCGAGATACCTCTCCCACTCCTCTTTCTAGAAAAGACTTTTGGATGAATATGCCTAGTTTTTACCCCCTGAGTTTGATGATATCGATTTCGCGAAAAACAAAGATTAGGATATTGGATCTCCCTACCAAACCACCCAGACCTTGGTACTACTTGTATGGCAAGGGAAAGGGTCTTCGTGGGGAATCCTCTATTTCTCGGCCTCTGCGGCCTCCCACTACTTTTGGTCCCAAAGTAGTAAATAGAAAGAGGCCCATTGTTGAGGCATTAGAACCAAGCCTAGGAGCTTGTCCCTCCATTGGAGATAGTTGTGGTGGACACTCCCATGGTTGAGCAAGATCCCTCTATTCCTTCGCAACCTCAAGTCTCTAACTTAAAGAGTCACAAAAATTGCCTTTCACATGAGTGCAAGTGTCAGTGAAAGGCTCTTGCAGTTGAGCAAGCCTCTCAACAAAAGAAGGAAGAGGAGACATCTGCCCCTACTTTAGGACCTCTTAATGCATTCCCCTCCCCACTTCCCTTTGCTTCCATTCAATCTAGTTCATTCTCACTTCCGGCTCCTGTTGTGAGTGTAAGTGTGCCTAACCCCAAAAAGGTGTAGGTGTTTATCACTCCTTTGGTGGAGCTACCCTTGTTGATGTCCCTTCTAGACATCTTTCCATTTTGTAAACCTATGGCTATGTTGAATACTTTAGTGGTGTCCACCACGGTTGTCTCATCCTCTTCCTCCGTGCATATTACCTTGTCTGTGGGGAGTTCACATACCTCGATGAGGAAAAAGGTAGAGGATGAACCTTCCTATAATGGAGAGTGTAAGAGGATTCCACCTTCTCCAAAGAGTGCTCCCACACTGGCTTTCTCTATGTTAGTGAAAAAACCAGTCCCAGCTTCCCCCGAGTTTGTCAGCACTCCCAAGTCATTCGGTGAGCCAAGTAGTGAATCTCGGGCACAACCTTCCCTGTCTGTTGAGGTATGACATGAAACTCTAGTGAAGTGCATGTTTAATTCTCTGGATGAAGTTTCAACATTGTCAATGATCTTCGCAAAATCACTAACCATTACTCCACAAGAGCCTAGTGGAGAAGACCTTGAAGGCCTTCTTTGTTAGCCCTTGTTGCAAGAGGGTCAGAAGCTCCTCCCCTTAATATTCCACTATTGTAGGCTTGCCCTCCTTCCCCTTATAATGATCTAGATTTGGAAACATACAACCTCTTGGTAGATGAATTTTAGGGGGAGGCCTCTTCTTTATCTTTAGAATAGATGTGTGTATTGTGATGTGTTCCCCCATAATTGTGTTATGTGTTCTTGGATGACCCTTGTCACTCTTGTTGGTGCTTGGATACAGGAGTGTTTTTTGTGTCATAAACCTTCCTCTATTTGTATCATCATTCTTCCATGTTTGTGCTTTATTTTCAACAAATCAGGGATGATACAAAGTGTTGGGGGAATTTACGCTTCCCCTCCATGTTGACCCAAATTTTTATTTTTACTTTATCTTCTCGTGCATTCTTCACATGGTCTAATATAGTAGGGGGTTGATGATAGTTCATTTATATACTACTATTATACTTATATATATTTATGAGCAGCTCTGACCCTAAAATATCAAATCACCGTTGTGTCTTCTACTCGTGGTTATTTCTCCTTCATCATTTTCTTATCTTTCTCTCTTCTTTGCTTGAGTTGTCCCTTTCATGTGTGACAACACCATTTTTGTGATACTTTGATTTTTGGAAAATGCATTCATTTCCAATGAATCTTTTCATGAGAATCTTTGCAAACCTTTTTTAAGAATTGCATTCTAGACTTGGAACCCTAACGAAATGTGTTTCCTTCATCATGGGTTTGTAAAGAAAGAACTTGAGAACTTTCCTTTGAGGTGGGAGCAACTTTGACCTTCCCCTTGCGAGGGGGCACTTTCTTCCTTTCAAATTACTTGATGAAGTGAACATCTTTTGAAAGGATTCCTTGATGACAAATCAATTTGAGAAAAAGCATCTCTTTCATACTTTTAAATAGCATCTTCCTTGAGTGGACCCCTCTTCACGTTGGGTTCTCAAGGGACCCCTTTGAAATCTTTCCAAGACGTTGACGGTCTGTGTAACTTTCCACTTATTTTCCTGCGTGGCTGCTTTTTTTTCTGACATGTTTTATCTACCGATAAACATGTCGCATTGTAGGTATGCCTATGAAGCCACTTTTTGACTTGCAGAGTCTCCTCTTCTGGGCTTCCTCCATGCAAGAGATCTTGGGAGTTTCTCTCTTGTAGGTATGTGGGCCTATGAAGCACTTATTCCATTAGGTTTCCTTGATGTGAGAGATCTTCGGGGACACCTCCTTAAGGGTCTGTGGGCCTGTGAGATGCTTACTTCTCAGGGCTTCCTTCATGGGAGAGATCTTGGGGTTGCAGGGCTATGGAGTCTTTTGTTTGAAACTCCTCAGGGAGAGTACCTATGGAGTCCTTTTCCTATCCCGCGCTTTTGAGTTTGCTAGATCATGGTCTGCTTCCTCAACAGTTTAGGTATACATTTCTAACCTTATTAACTCTTCAATCTACTTTACCGAAGCACTCATCAATATTTTTGCTTGCTAAAGTGGGGGAAAATGTATAGGAGAAAATTTGAACCCCTTACAAAAATTCCCCTTTTACACATCCTCACCTTAGAAAATAAAATCCAAAGGTGAAATTCCACATCACTTGAATGCCTTCTTTCCACTTGACATCTTTCTATTGTGTCAGTGAGAGAACTTCTGTTGAGGACACATGCGTAGTGTGTAAATGTCCACATGACACACTGTCGCCATTGACAGATTCCCACATTTGAAGTTGGCAAAGGAATTACACTTTCTATTGGGAATGATTTGTAACGTCCCTCTTTGACCAACTGACCCTGAAAATGGAAAATTCTTGTCTCTTCTCCTTCAAATTCATCTATCTTCATCTCATTTCATCCTCCCACACTCTTGCAATTTCTCAAATCATCTCGTAGCATTTTCACTCTCAATTAGCAATAACACTCCATCAACTCCACATAGCAAGTGTGAAGCAAGCCATAGCAGCATGGGATTGGGGTCTTGTGAGACTTCCCTTCATCATAGTTGTGGCTATGGTGACCTTTCCAAGTTCGTATTTTCCTCCATTGGCTAGTGATATTTTGGGTGGAGGTGGTAACATTTTTCCCCTCTCCACTGTGATTTGACTGAGTAGCATTATACTATTTTGTAGTGTTTATTGCAATCTCCACTTTCTTTGCTTCTTTATCACATATTTCCACTTTGTTGTTTTTTGGCTATCCATGGAGGTGGAAACACCAAAATGGGGGTCTGACTGAGGCAGACCCTTATATAGCCCCAACAATTTTTCCCTTCTTGCTTATGTGCAGGTGAAAGTACATGCGGATCTAGATGGAGAACATGTACTTTTGTGAGATCGTCTTTGTCATCCTAGTTCTCATTTACTTGTTTTTATCACTTTAGTTTCTATTTCCTGTATTTTCTTTTTCTACTTTTACCATCTAGACTAGTTAGCTAGGTTGTTAGTTTGTTTTTTGGTAGTTTTTATTGTGTTCACTATTTTCTAACCATATGAATGCCAATGTGCCCGAGAGACGCTAGTGCGCTGCGTTGATGTCCCAGAACTGTGTTGCTATCCTTTGATAGAGAGTTGTCTAAGGCACAATACCAACTCTGAAAACAAACTTTCCTAGCCAAAACCTAAGTTTGGGATCTACATAGTGATTGAAGTACATTATAGTCCTCATCATTCTTGATCCTTAACTCAAAACATCCCTTTAGAGTGAGGTAAGTTAGGGAAGCCCTCCACTCTTGACTCTCTATGACTTGGAGCCTTAACATGGTTGGTCCCCCTCTCTTACAAGATGCTAATATTCAAAAGGTGTTTATAAGAAAGTTACAACCTAATATTCAGTCTATAAGAAATTATTGATGAAATATCCATCTTTTACACACTTCTGTACGACCCTTCATGATTATTAGATATTTGATTAGTCAATATGAAGGTACACCTTCATCGAATCCTTTTGGTCAATTTGAAGTTGTGTCTCACAATAACTACCAATCATTTAAAATAAAAGTGAATTTTTTTATGAAGATTGTAGGTGTCAACCACCTCCTAGAATCACCATCTACAACAGAAAACCTTCATGAAATAGAGAGAAGCAACTATGCTATTACACTAGAAAGGAGTGAATGAATTGAGATGCATAAATTACATAGTGGTACAACCTTTTAAAGGAAAGAAGAAATCAATGGGTATAAAACTTCTCGATATGAGAAAAAAAAATACCCGAGAGATTAACCTAAGTTAAACTTAATACACTAACACCCCCCTTAAATGCAAACTTAGGGAGAATGAAGATGCAAAAAATGAAAAATTCAATATGGGTCTTGGCTAAAAAACTATGTTAGGTACCCATTTACAATGCAATCTCTCACAATCGGAGAAAAGGAGAAAAACCTTGTGGGAAAAAACCCTTCTCCATAAGAGAGAAACGAAAAGAAAAATAAAAATTATGCATGGATGGACTCAATCAAACCCTCCAAGGACTATGTACATCATGCATATACAATCAATGATCCCCCTAGAATGAAGAAGCTCCAATTCTAATGAAATATGCCTAAAAACAAAATATGATCCAATGCCTACAAGAAAATCCGCTCCCCTTTGGAAGAAACAAGTCCACCAAGTGATGAAGAAGCCACTCCATGTCCAATTGAAAAGGGGAAGGAAGTATCCAAATAGAATAATCCACCACATAATCATGATAAAAAATAACCAAGAAATGTGACAAATCAAGTGAAAATGAAGGCTCATCAATGCCAACCTCCAAAGAAAATCTAGATGTATCAACAACCATGTTGAATTTGTCATCAGAGGAGAAAAATTTGGCCCTCAAGTATGTCTCCCAAATCTGCAAGGTGAGACTCCAAAAACAAATCTAAGATGCTTTCCAAATACCCATCCAATAAAATAAGATATGAAGCATCATAAACATCCTGATGTGCTAAAGAACCATCCTCTAAAGCAACAAGAGGAGAAGAATCAACATGGGTCTGAAGAACTCCAAAGTTCAAGTGACCAATCTCTCCCGAGGAATTGTTGTCAACACTAGCAAGAGGGGTTTGAGGCTCATAATCATTATCATCAATAAAATGAGAGAAGATATAGAGGCGAGACTTGTGATCAACTTTACCAACATCAATAACTTTTCTAGTATCAACTTCTCTGATGAAAACAAAATATGCATTGAATTCTATAGTCTTTGGTACCTCACCATGAGTGATTTGATAGATGGACAAAAGATTTGTGTGCAACTTAGGGATACATGGTACATCTATGAAACAACCATCACCAATCTCAACATTGCCTACCCCTACAACATCTAAAAACTTACTATCGCCCAACAAAATCTTGGAAGTATTAGTAGGATAAAGACCCAAAAAGGGATAGGGAGAAAAACCCATGTGGTGAGATGCTCTTGAATCCAAAAACCATCTATCACGACCAAAATGAACTGCAAAATTCACCAAGGCATGTCCTTTACCTATATATATTTTATCTTCTTTACCATTTGCAAACCCTACATTCCTTGACTATGTAGTTTTGGATGATGATGCAGATGAAGATGTAGATGGAGATGGAGATGTAGAGATTGTAGGAGTCACAGATGAGGGAAATGGAATATTGTTTTTTTGAAGAAGGTGTGAAAGCTCATAAATCTTCTTCATATAACAATGATGTTCATCATGCCCTTTCTTTTAGCAATACACATAACTAAATTTCTCCTTCTTAGGCTTGTTCTCTTTTGAAGAGGTGGAAGACTCATTTGACTCTGTCTTAGGCTTATGTTTCTTCTTCCGTTTGCTCTTAGATCCTTGTGCAACCAATGCATGATTCATAGGGACCCCCTCTAATTGGACAAGTTTGACTTGCTCCCTTGTCAACTAGTCACAAAAAGTCTCAAAAGAAGGCATTTGGAATGCATTACCCAAAGCATCCATGGTGGAGTAAAAGGTAGAAGGAAAGACTACAAATGGGCCTCCTAGTTTAAACAGAATAAAAAAATGGACTCCTTATCAGTTTTTCTCTTTCCACATCCTACCAATTGTGACCTTACAAATTTGAACTTGACTTAAAAATCATCAATGGAAGGAAATGCATAAGGGGAAAGAGAGGTTAATTCAGCCTCTAGTTGCAAGGCATGAAACTAATTGACCTGACCAAATAGGTTATGTAACTTATCCCATATCTCCTTGGGTGTGTCCAACTCATCAATATGAAAAAGGAGGCTATCAGAAACATTCAATTTTATCAGACCCATAGCTTCATCACACTTGTTTTTATGGGGAAATATTTCATATTCCTTGGTAAGAGTAGGTTGGTTATCACTCAATGTGGACCGCAAACCTTTAGATTGGAGTAACCTACACATTTTCATCTTCCAAGTATGGTAGTTATGGGGAGTTAACAATTCAACTGACTTGGGAGTAGCCATGGAAACAAAAGGAAAAAAAATACACCAAACTGAAGCCTCCAAAAAATATCAACTAAGCAACTTCTCAAAAAAAAAACATCAAAAGAAAATATTACTCAGGAAATTGGAGCAAAAATATTAAGCACCTTACTATTTTTTTGTAGTAGATTCTCACACCAAATCAATTGACAAAGCTTCACACACAATCAAAAGCCTCTTCACAATTTGTGAGACTTTCTCACACTACCTATGCACATTGCAATGCTATTTAAATAGCAAAAAACTTCCCCACACTGCCAATGTGGGATAATATTTCCAACAAGACAACCTCAAAACCAACTTGGGTCCACTTCCTCTTGGCTTTGCAACATTGAAACACTAAATATTTAGGGAAATTTTTTATAATATATCAACTTTGGAAAAATGTATGCTACAAGAATGATTTGCCACTTGCAAATCAATGACAACCTCAACAAAAGAAATTGTGGCCTTGATTCAAATCGTGGCTTCCAATTAGGCACTCAAACTCTAGTCAACAAATTTGCCACATCTAAACAACAAAAAATTGCCTCCAAACTACAAATTGATCCTTCAAACAATTGAATGCCTTCAACAAGCAGACTTGGCAATCAATGTGCTTTCTGTGGCCTCCTTTCTATTAGCACTCGTCTTGAACTCTGCTAGATATTGGAGATAAAGGGCATGGGCTATGGAACACTTCTTCACCCATCTCGACACAAACAGGAAATGTGAGAATACTTAAGAAAGTTCTCATGCCTCCTCAAAGATTCAAATTGAGGCCTCCAATGCCTCCAATTAATCACTGCCAACTCAAACAAGTGTTGATTCCTCAAATTAAACAACCTTCTTATGATTTGATCGATGTCAATGTAGGTATAGAGGATGCAAGTGAAGGTTTGAAATGCCTCAATATTTTATCGGCCTCCAATAAGAAAACATGCCAAGAATCGGTAAACAACAAACAATCCAATGCTGCAATTATAAGTGGCTCCTTTCAACAAGAATCATGCCTCTCCAATGACAACAATTCACGCCTTCAATACAAAAAATGAGCCTTCAATGCAAATAAACACAAATTATGCCTCCAACCATCCATCCATAACTTCATATGCAAATTGGAATCAACTAAAAGAATCAACAAATAGGCAACTTTGAAATTTGCAAAATTTTAAATGTTAGAAAAAAAATGATTTCAAACACTCAGATGAGAACTCTCTAGGGAAGGAGAGTAGAATGGTTGGATCTGATACCATGTTGGATTCAACCACCTCCCAAAATCACCATATGCAACAAAAAAATTTCATGAAATAGAGAGAAGCACTATGTTATTTCACCAGAAAGGAGTGAATGAATTGAGATGCATAAATTACACAATGGTAAAACCTTTTAAAGGAAAGAAAAAAGCAATGGGTATACAACTTCTTGATACGGGAAACAAAACTACTCGAGAGATTAACCTAAGTTAAACTTAAAACACTAAAAAATATTAGCTCTCAAACTATGAATAACATTGAAACACAAGTCACTGCAGCAAATACAACTCGATATCAATTTAGGCCAAGAGATAGACAATTTCACATTTATCTAATTCTCTCTATGCGATCATGTTGTAGTTCTTAAATAAGAATATTATTCAACTTCCTCTTATTAGACCTATTGACACAACTAAACTGTTACCATTGAACTTTAACACAAAAGTATTTTGTCAATATCATTGTACACTTGGACATGATATGTAAAGATGTATGTGTCTTAAGCACCAAGTGTAAGACCTCACCGAATCTAATCAAATCCAATTGGTCAATGTTAATGACAAAGAAAATAAATTGATTTTACCTCCTAATCAAAACTTTCAAATATTTACAAAACTATTGCCAAGTCATTCAACAAACTTTGTGCAATGTAATGATAATGAAGAAGAAGATGATGATTTATCCAACTTTGTAAACACAATTGAAGTTCAACCTCATAATGGCCAAACTAATTTTTTACTTAACATTGACTTTACAAATATTTATGCATTTATAATTGCACTAGATGGTCCTCTTTATATCACCAATAGAATCAATGATAATTCCACAAGGGGATACTCAATGATCCTATGTGTGTAGTTAATGGGTTTATCAAAGAATTCTTATATGTGCACAAAATTTATAAGGATGATTATGGACGAAAAAATGCATGGTTAAAGGCTCATGATGGTTTTGTATTCCCTATGATTGGTTTGATAACTCTCCCAAACAAGGTTGGACCTAAATAATTAGATGTTTCATTTACCATAATTCTAATGTTGGACTAGTTCATGTGAAGTTAGGTCTTTCATATCTAATCTTCATGAATTTGGTCCCATTAGATATTCAAAAGTCTCTTAATTTTACATATGAAGAAGAAACGCATACCATTTTCCATAGTAAATTTAAACCTTTGGCCTCTCGTGCAATTTTTTCATTTGATTATTTTTGGCCTCAACCATTTGATGTTGTTAGACCTATTGTAGACTTCTTATTTAGGTCATATCAAAATTTTAAGGGTAAACACATAGTTGAATTATCCTTTAGTAATATACCATTTTAGGTTCCTCAATCTATAGCACAACTTTAATTTTTGTTCCTCCTACCAGCCACAAATAGTAGATGAACCTTAGTTTGAGATGAGTATCCTCCCTCAACCTCTTTCTACGTATATTGTGGTTCCACCTCTACCACACTATGAAATACCAAGAGATAATCATGTAATTAACTTTGTGCCTTTGAAATAATTTTTTTTTTTAGATTGAAACACAAGAATATGGCAGTCTCTCAACTAGTAGTGGTCTCTTCACTTCCTCCTCTAAAGGAAGAAAAGGGACAAATGTTGGGAGACACCTCAATTACCCCTTCACAAGTTGAAACTCATTCAAGAAGAAATAGAAGTTCAAAAGATCATAAACAAAGACATCATGCTATGGGTCATCCAATTGATACAAAGTGTTATACCTTGCCTAATGACCATCAATCCATCCAACCAAATTTTGATGAAACACCTCCCACCCATCCATCCTCATCATCACCTGACTCCACTCCACCATCCTCACCAAACCATGATGTTGAACCTTACCTATCCTATCCTAAGAAAAAGAATGAAAGACACTCATACTAATGATAACACTCACAATCATGCTAATAACACCAATATGCAACCTATTGTGATACATTTAGATAGTGAAGAAGAAAATAAAATAGAAGAACAAGAAAAATAAAAAGAACATAACAATTATCTTTTATGTTTTCTAAATCCATGAATTTAGATGGGGGAAGCCATGATGATCCTCCTAATGAGAGTGGCTCACCATGCATTGAACACAGTGCTTCTCCTTATATTGCACTTGTTGTAGTTCCTTTAGCGAATTATCTATTTTTCATTTATGATGATCAAGATTGGGATGCAAACAATTTTCTTTAGATCATCTTGCATGTGCAATACCTCTTGTGTGTCTATGTGTTTTCTTGCATGTTATGTGATCTATTATGATGTGTTACCTAACATGTCTTTATATTTGTTAGTTTTCTTTGCATGACACTTTTTATTCTTGATGGCACAATGATACAAGGAAAAAGAATTTATTGTGACATTCATCTATTTGTATCTCCATTTGTCTTTATGTTACGATCTCCTTTTGAGAATGATGGAAGGTATTGAGATATTTAGGTCTCTTTGATGTTGATCCAAAGTCTTGTTATGTTGTTTGCATATCTCATTTCTCCATCGTGTTCATTGTTCCACAAGAATTTGAGGAATGATGTCAATTCCAAGCATAATCACATTATATATTATCTATGGTATATACTGACTCTAGATCTATGAATCCCTTACATGATATAGATTTTATCTTGTTATGTGGCTTTGTCTTGGGGGAAACCCTTTGGCATGAGCTAGCTTTATTGGGAACATATCATTGGCATAAGGTTTTCCAATATGCTCTCATGACATTATCATGTTGCATATTTTTTTATTCTACCTTAAAGGAAATTTCTCATCATTGGCTTTAGAAATTACTTTAAGATGGGGGCATACATTGTATTATGTGATTAACTTTGTTCACACTTGTTGAGATTTGTGGTGTAGTTTATGCATATTGATAATTTTTGTATCACCATATTAGAATTATTGGGATTATAATTTTGTGTATGGCTGAAATGAGAACACATCTAGTGAATAATAGACTTCACTAGCCCTTGTGTGTTTCCCATTTTCCCATTTTCTACAATTGTAGAAACTCACCTAGTGAATATCAAACTTCACTAGCCCATGTTGTTTCATTTCAAAGACCGCCTAGTGAATATTATACTTCACAAGCTTGTGATATTTTGGTTCATGGCCACCTAGCAAATATTAGACTTTGTTAGCTTATAATTCATGAATGGCTTGGTTATAGATCTTGATAATATTTTTGTGGAGCTTACTAGTCCATGATTGTTGTACCCCCTTTACATTGTATTTGCATTATGTTTTTATTGTGTATGTTGTTCATGTTTATTATGTTAGTTTTATGTTTTCATCATGTATGGTTCATGTTTTTCATGTTACATTGTACCTCATGTGTGTGATCCTTTGTCCTTACATTATATTTCCATAGGATCTTGAGCTTGGGGACTATCATATCCTCTAGATTTGATGTTGTCCTATCTCTTTAATGTTTTGATAATTGAACCCTTCTTTGATTTATCCTTACTTAAATGTGATTATGAGCATAAGTTCATACTCTCACTATAGTGGGGGCTAAATGTAGCATCATAAATTGCCACCCTTGAAAATTTCACACTAGGCTTAGCTCCCCCTCATGTGCTTAGACCCAATTGTGCATTTAATTTTCTCATTTTGTAATAATATTTAAAAAATCAAAAGTAGAATTGGAAATAAAGATTTAATAATTATTTATCGATAATTAGGGCCCCAAAATGATAGGTCTAGGCTAGCGTACCCAATGCTCTAGTCCAACCTATTTTGGCTCAATTTAAAATATGTTGACATTGGTATTTTAAAATTTGAAAATTTAAATTCATTTGTCGACTATTGGTAATTAATTTATGGGAAAATGAAAAATTACATATAAATAAAAGTTTTTAATCGTTTGAAAGCGTAACAATTTTTTATAAGAAATCCTAACACTTTGAATTGAGCAATTGAGCAGTCAAGAGCATAATTAATAGAATTATAGTAGCATTATTTCAAGTCAATCATCATGTCAGCAATGCATCATATTTTCATGTGAGTTTGTTTATGTTTTAGTTTTTTTAGTATTGACAATTGCATGACTTCAAATCAAGTATCAATTCCTCCTGAAAGGTGATGAGTAGAATGACTTCAGTCCATCAAGGAATGTAGATTTGAGTGGTAAGTTACAAAAATTGTCAATTGTTTGAACTTGTTTATCATTTATCCTCTACTCAACTGAGGGTATGATCTCTTTTTACATAATCATAGTAATTGTGGAGGTAGAAATACAAAAATAGGGTTTGACTTAGGCAAGACCCTAGATGGAAATATTACATAACCCTTCTCCCTCTTTCATGTGTGTAGGTTACAGATCTAAAGTGAATTGAAGGAAGATTGAGGATCTAATTGCTCATTCAATAATTCAAGTCCTAAAAGTCAAAAAATTAGGGGAAGTGGATTTTATCAGTGATAGATGAAGTTCCAACATTGAGTCCAGAGGAGAAGAACCTAGAGATTGAGAGCAATAGGAGATTGAAGTTTGATTTTGGGTACCTATTTCCCAGTTTAGCGTGTCCAATGCCTTGTTCAATTGTTTTAAGCCTAAAATTATATGTTCGGTTCCTTTTTGTATATCCTATGCTATTTTGAACTCTATTTTTACCTTTCAATTCTATATTTTCTAGAAATAATCTCAATTTGTTGTATTTTAATAGTTAATTTAGGAACATCATTACATTATCAAATTAAATTAATAAATCATTATCAACACACACCCCAATCCAAAGGACTGAAAACTTGATCCACCATTTGGCTCTTTTATTGAGGTTAGTAGCCAAGCAGGTGTTTTAGATCAATTTTAGTCCTTTTCCTTTTGATGTTGGAAAGAGTGTGGTTTAGCCCCTAGATCCTTTTTTCTGACATAGAAAAATTTAATAAGGCCACTAAACTATAATTCCCCTTAAAAATAAATTATTCAATACATGTAAGTTCTTCTTGGAAGTTGAAATGGGTAGCTAAATGAGAATAGATTAGTACAAGATTAAATAAAATCTAGGAAAATATTCAGTTTTTGTACCCTAACTTATTAGGGTTTTAACTCCTAGCTCACTAGGAAAAAAAATATTGGAAATTTGACATCCATCTTTAGAGAAACCAAGGGCTAGAAATTCTCATAAATCCTTGAAAAATGTAGATACAAAAGATATAGAAAATACCATAAAACTAGACTTTCCATATTTTTTAGATTTGATCATGCAAATTCCATCCAAAATTTCCTAGTTCTCTATTGGATTAGTGCTAAAATATAAAACCACAAGGAGACATGCGAGTATAAATTTGGTTGAGATGCACAACAAATATTGAGGAGAAGAAAAAATAATTAAGATAGAATCATCTACTTTTTATGTAATTATTGTAATATACAAACTTGTTTTGAAAATCTTAGAATATTTTTAGAGGAAATTTGGATGTATTTTCCACCTCATGGAACCATCTAATGAGGTTTTACGTTGTTAATTTTCAAATAAAAAAGAACAATAAGCAAAAGAAAAAAAAACACAGTAGACAACACAACAATTTATCCTAGGAAAACCCTTCTACATAAGGGAAAAACCCTATAACAATTTATTCTCTTATAAATCAGAAATAATAGTGCAGAAGTAGCACTCAGAATCAGGCCCTAGAAAGGCCAAATATCATACAATAGACCAACACTTGAAGATAGTGTGAATTCCTTTGTTACAAAGAATAAAACTCTTCTTCTTGAATGTGAATTTTCTCTTGATGTGATAGGAAATCAAATTGAGATGGAATGAATGATTAAATGTGGAGAGACTCTCTCCTATATATACTAATCTAGGCGTTTATCTCCTCTAGATGCAATATTTTTTTTTATAATTAATAGACCGAGTTTCCTTAAGAAATAATTCTTTGGGAAATATCTCCCGTAGCTACAAAAACATTAACAAATACCACTAGTTATTTCTAAGTTAGCTATTTGTATATATAAACAAGTATTGGGTGAGTGGTTTATTCATCTAAAATATGTATTCAACAATAATTAGGGATACATCCTACAATAGTTATGTGTTTTAAAGATTATATTGTAGAGCTATACTACTAGATTTTTCCTTGTTTGTGTGTGCAGTGTTTTTACCCCATCTAGAATGCAAGAAATAAACTCAAGCAAGAGATAAAAAACCAAAGACAACACTCAAATTGGGCTAAAGATGAAACTCAAACTTAAAAATGAAAATAAAATCAAATTTACCTTGTTTGGCTTGATGGAATTGTTTTCCCTCATTGATGGCTTGAAATGTGTGCTCTATATTGATTTTGATAGCATAACGGCTCGTTGTAGCTTGATTTGGTCACAAAATGGAAGCAAGATGGCTATGGTTGCAAGGATTTGGATATGGAGATTGAAAGATTGGGATGGATGTGATTGATTATGGTTGCATATGGTTGAATGCTTTAGAATGGTTGAGAATGCAAAAATGGCTAAGTGTTAGTCATTTAGCCAAGGGAGATAGGAATGGATGGTGGAGATTGAAAGGGGGAAGAAGATCAAGAGCTGCGATCAAGATTTGACCAAAGGAATTAAAAACTCCTTTTTAATGTGCATGGAAAGGATAAAAGGAATTTAATATTCCTTGGGAAAGATAAAATGAATTTAATATTCCTTGGGAGATGGTAGAGGAATTAAAAATTCCTCAAAAGGACCTTGGGAAGACAAAAAGAAATTAAAAATTCCTTGGGGAATGGGGAGAGTTGACCAAAGGGTAGATTGGGATAGCTAAGCAATGATTAGGTTGTGTAAGTGAGGGATTAGGAAAATGATTAGGTGGGTAATGAGGATTAATGATCCACTTGCATTTTATGGAGGATGTGATATGAGGGGAATCAAATAAATAGATTATTTATTTAATTCTTTAGAGGAAAAGTGATAAGGAATGGGAGTAATTAATTAAAGGTAATTATTTAATTTAGGCTAGGATTTAAAGATGATAGAAGAAATAAATCAGGATGAAAGGATAAGGGATAATGGATATTAATTAAATAATGGTGTATTATTCGATTAATATAAATGATATGACATTAGTTGAATTGGGGATAAATTGACCAAACTAAATTGTTTAATTTTCAGTGTTTACATTTTCCCCCTCTTTGAGATGGTGTTAGGAAGTAGCATCATTTCAAAGAATATTAAAACATAGAAACTGTAAGAAGATGGTTAGATTGTGAAAGATGCCCTAGTCATTCAAAGAAGTGACTAGGAGGAAAGATGATGGGAATGAAGATTAGGGATTGAGGATGCCCCCTCGAGAGGACATGTGGGTTCAAGAGAACATAGGTGTGCTCTCGAAATGGATGAGGTGATGCGAGAGTAGATGGGGAAGGTGATGCAAAATGATGGATAAAATATGGAGTGGGAGGAGGAAGAGATAATGAAACGAGAAGATGAGAAGTAAGCGAGCACAAATGGATTCAAGGACAAATGTGATGTTTCCCTAGTCAAGCTACAAGCCAAAATGGATTGATGATGGATGGAGCATTGTTGATGAGGGAAGGATACATCCTGATGATGATGATGAAAGTGTTGTTGATGAGGGAAGGATACATCCCAAATAACACAAAAGGATAGGGAAGGATACATCTTGATGATGATGATGAAACTGTTGTTGATGAGGGGAGGATACATCCCAAAACAACACAAAATGATAGGGAAGGATACATCCTAATGATGATGACGATGATGATGAGTGGATCAAGGCTTGTAGCAAGGATGGTAAGAAGACCAAGGAGGTGATTAGATGATTTGTGCAAGATTGAATGGAGTACGATTGGATTTAGATTGGAGATTGTTGAGATGAATGAAAATGATGTAAGAAAAGATGCTTAGAATAACAAATCTATATTATCCTAAAAAGATTGAAGAGATGATGATGTGATGAGGATGGAAGAAGTGGAGGGAGGAAAATAGATAGGAGAAATAAATGAGGAGGGATAAAGGATGAATGGATAAGAAAAATTTAGGGTGAATGGATGGGTGGATTTGGATAAGTGAGAGGATGAGAGATGGGGGATATGAAAGGAGAGTAATCAAATAAATAAATTTAATTGTTATGCATTACACTGCCATACAAGGAGCACTAAATTTGATATAGCATTATATACTATGCACCAAGGTATGAGGAACCAAGGTGACTTCGTATCACATGCATGGGATTGACACAACAAACAAAAGGTTAGTCAAACATCCCAAAGTCACGGGTGCTTTGGTAGGGCCAATGTTGGAAAACCACAAACACAGAGGATACCCCAACATAACACAAGATCACAGGGATCTTGATGGGTACTATGTGGGACAACCAAGAAGACAAGATCACATAGAAAATTAAGATATGCTCCTATGTTTACTCATCAAAGCGCACCATGATATGATGGATCATGGCGACCTTGACGAGATATGATAAGAAGCTCAAATGATAAAAAAATCCAAAAGCATCAAAGGATCACAATAAATCTCAAATGTCCTTTTCCATAGGATCAAAAGGGTGGATGGGATTGATGTGGTTTGATTAGGAAGGATGCATCCTATTAAGACCAAAGATGGAGGATATACTAGATGATCGACATGAGGAAGGATATTCAAAACTGATTGGACCTCCTGATACTAACATATTTTGTTTGTTAAGAACCAACTAGGATAGGGACACACTTGACCAAATGACACAAAGAAAACAAGACACACCCTAAAGACTTGGGGGCTCAGGGGTTGATCAAAGATTAGCCTTTCCTACATGAAAGCATAGATCCAGTATAGTTCGATAAAAGGATGACGAGTGAGCATGAATACAAGCGGAAAGAGGACAATAGAGACAATGATGGATGACAAAGACTAGACGGATGAATTCCTTGGGAGTTGATCAAATGATCAAACTTGCCTATGTGAAAGCATAGAGGCAATGTAGTTCGAAAAAAGGCTGATGAACGACCATGGATAAATGATGATGAGATGATGATGATAAGTGGATAAAATGATGGAACCGATATGATGAGACAAGATAGACCTGGTGGATAAGATATGATGATGGTGATTGCACGAAGCTCAGGGATGGGATAGTTATCCCAATCATCAAAAATTAATTGGGATGATGATATGATGGATAGATGAGTGATGAAAAGTGATAGGAGATTGGAAAGATTTTTGAAAGAGGTGGGAGTGATGATAGTGAGATAGATGGAATTGGGTTGCATGAGCCTGGGGTAGGCTATAGCTAGATACCAATGACAAGGGATTATGAGATGGGATGAGGATTGAGATGAATGGACAGGGAGATAAGGATGGGGGGTGGAAGGGATGTTATGATGGATGGATAGAGGGACAAGGATTTGGATGTGGAAAAGGTTACTGGTTGGATAGATGGGAAGGTAAGGATTTGGAAGATGGAAGGGATTTATTTTTTTGGATGGATTGATGGGAAGGATGGGGAGATGGAGGGGATGACATGATGGACGAATGATGTCTCCAAGGACTATGTCACAAAGGAAGTAGATTCCACCACTCTAGATATGTCATGTTTGATGAGGTAGGAGGGATGGAAGACAAGTGGATGGGAAGATAAAGGAGATAAATGGTGGAGGATATGATTGGTGGATAAGGGAGGGAGATGGATGTAGATAGGATGCATGTATAAGGAAGGGGGATTGATGGCAGCATGACTGGTGGACAAGGAAGGTAGATGGATGTGGAAAGGGAATACAATCTAGTGTATGGATTAAGGGAATGTATACCGAGAGGTGTCCAAAGCATGCATAGATAGGTTCCCCTATCTTTATCAAGTTCACAAGAAGGATAGAGGGATTAGAGATAAATGGGATATGATGGGTAGGATGTTTAAGATAGGTGGGATGGAGGAGATTGATGAAGGTGAGGCACAGCATGAAGTTTCCCCCAAGTTTAGAAAGAGATGGATGGGGATTTACACATGACACCTGTTTGCTAGGTTTTCATCATGGTACTTATCCAAGGCGCTTATTTTCCAAGTTTTCACCATTGGACAATTTTTATTTATTTATTGTGACTTTTTTGACTTTCAAATTTTTGGATAGCATGTGGATGGAGATGGATAAGGATAGGGATGTGGATAAGTGGATTTAGAAGACATGTGATAAGGAGATGGATGAAGGAATCAAGCATCAAGTTCCATACGAGATATTAAGAGCCCATTTGTGAAGTGACCATTGGATGTTGGTACAAACTTATTAGGATAAATGGATTATGCAAGAGAATGGATTGAAGGGATTGGATGAGGGAGATATGTGGGATAATGGATTAGATACTAGATATTGTATGGATGGAATGATGGGGTGGATGTGTGATGGGGGAATGTTTTCAAGATAAACATTGACACATATGGTGGGGGATGTGAAAGGATAGGAGGATTAATGGATGAAGAGTGTGGGGATAATGGAGGGGTTGGGATAGTGAATTTTTGGACATAAGGACCCAAAATAGATTTAGGAGATGGAGGATGTGAACCATTAGTTTTTGGATTAGTGACTTTGGATGCTATTACATATTTTTCATTTGAAGGAACTATATCTTTTTTCTTTGGGATCCACATTGTTTTGATTTTTTCTTTGGTGGGATTGTGTAGATTTTGGAATTGATTTGGATTTTGGATTGGATTTCTCTTTTCTTCAACATTTATTTTTAAGGGGACATGAGGAGCTTTAGATTCATGTGAATGTTTAGATTTATGAACTTTTACTTTGGCATCCAAAGTGCTTTTAATAGCAATGGGATGGGTATGAGATGGATGATGTGGAGGAAACATGAATGGAGTGATGGAGGTAGGATTTTGAGGATGATATGTGGATGGAGGATGTGTAGGTACGTGCCTTTGTTGATCCTGATTGGGGAACATGAGAGTGGGATGTTTATGATGGCTGATATGGATAGGTGATGGATGGATAAAAGGATGAATGGGATGAGAGAGGAGAGGTGATCTTGGGATATAAGGGCCCAAAATGGACTTAGTACTTGGAGGATGTGTGATGATGGATGGAGGGACATAAGGACCCAAAATGGATTTGGAGGATGAAGGAGGAATATGGATGGTTATTTTGAGGTAATATGATAGAGGAGGGGGGATGGAAACAAATGGTTTGGTGGAGTGATTGGAAGAGCCTATTATTCTCTTGGAAGAGGCTTGTTGAGGATGTATGGAGGTTGGACCAACATTTTTGGATTGTGAGTCTTGAGATACATATCCAAGACCTTGTGCACATGGATTTTCTTTGACATGGATGGGCTCTAAAATACCTTGCTCATGAAGGCCTAAACCTGAAATTTCTTGATAGTTCTTGCTCTCAAGCATTTGATCTATGGTAGGATGATTGTTACTTTAGAAGCATGATGTGAGTCCATTATTAGGTGGGGGAGGATGAGTGGTGTATACATGTTCTTCTTTTGCAAGAAAGCCAACATGGATGAATGTAAGAGTACCAAGGGGATATAAACATGGTGTTGGGATTGTATGGTTAGGTGGCAATGGAGGATCAAGAGATGGAGATGATGGGATGGTAGGATCTTGATTCAAGGGAGTGGGTGATAAGGTATCAAGAGAGGGATCAGGTGATATGAGGGGATCTTGATTTGTGGTAATGGTGATAAGGGATCATGCATGTGATGGAGTGATTGGATCTTGAGTGCCAAGGAGATCATGGGATGGAATGGATGGGGTACTATGATCTTGAGTTGGAGTAGATAGGATGGCATGATCTTGATATGAAGGACGGGATATGTTGGTATGCTTTGGATCAAACTCTTGGCATGACTCATCGTGTGTGGGAGGCATGATGATGGAGTGTTGGAGGGACTCCACAAGTGGGAGAGATGGAAGGATGGAGGATTCACGAAGTTCATGGGAGTTGGTTTCGGTGATACTAGTAGTGGAAGGAGTGGATTGGATTTGGGTGTCTTCAATGGATTGGGTGGATCTAGGAGTAAAAGATGGGGATTCAATGGATTTGGTGGGTTTGATGGTCTCAATGTTTTGGGTGGCGCTAGGGGTGGTAATAGTAATGATGGGTGTGGGATGGAGAAGGGTCTCATCACTAATGACTATGGATGATGGATTGGGATGGCATGGCTTCACAACATAAAGATGTGAATTTGAGAATGTATTCCTTGTCATGAGTCCTTAGATGACATTTGGAGTGAGATACTTGCATATTGTAGGCTCAAATGGTGTGGTGGGAATATATGAAGGATTATCAATGGGTGGAGGACTTGGATTATGGATTGGTGGATTAGGATTAGATAGAGGAATGTGATTGGATGGAGGACTAAGGGTAGGTAGAGGATTAGGATTGGTGGGGGGATCAAGATTAGATGAAGGATTAAGGTAGGAATATTGGGATGGTGGATTAGGATAGTAGGACATGAATTGTGGATTGATGTTCGAGAAAGTGGATGGGGAATTAAGATAGGAATATTAAGATGATGGATTAAAGTGGGAAGATATGGGTGTTTGATTAGGATAGAAGGATGGGGATGTAGGATTAGAATGGGAAGATTGGAATGATGGATAAAGGTAGGGATATTGGGATAATAGATTAAGATAAGAAGATGTTGATGTTGGATCAGGATGGGAAGATTGGGATGGTGGGTTGAGGTAGGAGAATTGGGATAAGAAGACGTGGATGTTGGATTAGGATGGGAAGATTGGGATGGTGGATTAAGGTAGGAGTATTGGGATAGAGGATTGCAATAAGAACATATGGATGTTGGATAAGAGAAAGATGTAGATGAAGGATATGATGAAGATGTGGATGGGGAAGATAATGGATATCCCTTGTCAAAGGTAGCATAAGGATTGATAGTAGGTGTGGACGAAGGCATGATGGGATAGCTTGGATGGATGATAGGATTTTGGATGATAGTTGAAGAAAGCTTACTAGAAATAATGGCATCAAAGGGATCCATATCATACTCATCTTGATCAACAAGACTTTCATTATCATCATCAACATAATTGCAGTTCCCCTTTACTACTATTTTTGGTTGCACTTGTGAAGGATAAGGATTCATGATGTTGAATTAGATGGATATGGATTGAAAATATGGGAATAGATGATTAGAAGAAAAGGAGAGATGATGAAAAGATAAATAGAATGGATTAGAAGAACATGGAAGAAAGGGTCATAAGATTTGTTTCGATATCAAAAGATCTTGGATGTCTATGGGCTAAAGCTCAAATTGGGATGTATATTAAGCTCATCTTGGGATTTAATTTAAGCTCAGATTAGGATTGGATTGAAGCTCATATTAGGATGGTTGAAGGATGTGATGTGATAAACTCTAATCCAAGCTTAGGGGTTTAACTAGATGACGTATGATGTTGATGACCGGATTGGATTGCAAAAAGGATGATTACGACACCAAATCTACCTCAAGATGGAAGTAGATTGATTGGGCCATGGATGATTACTAACTCAAGATAGATAACAATCCTAAGTAAGTGTGATTGATGATGATAAGGATCAGACACCTAATTCAACTTGGATAACAACTCCTAAAACGAAGCCTAAGAGATTGGGATTGATGAATTGATGATGGATGTACAATCTAGGGATGTCCTACGATGAACCTATATGATTTGACTAAGGATTCAATGACTTTCAAAAAATGTAGATGGATTAAAATGACAATTTTGGGTAGATGGATGATGTTAAATTTTTTTTGATTATGGCAAAGGACTTGGAAGATGATAGACTTTTAGTGGAAAAAAGGATTCACTCTCTGGAATTTGTATGGTCAATGGATATGCCTCTGTATAGCACAAATTTTCCTATTTTGGTCATGATTTTTCCTATTCAAGGACAACGGATTTGCCTCTACGTTGAGCAAACTTGCCTATTGGGGGGACTCAAATTCACCTATGTTCGGGGGATGCAAAAGAAACAAGCTAAGTCAATATGCAAATTTTCCTATATCTGGAGGGAACACAAGAAACTGACTAAGTCGATATACAAATTCACCTATATCTCAAGAAACGGGTTAAGTCGATATACAAATTTTCCCATATCTCAAGAAATGGGTTAAGTAGATATGAAAATTCAACTATATCTCAAGAAATGTGATAAGTCGATATGAAAATTTTCCTATATCTCAAGAAACGAACTAAGTCGAGATGCAATTCACCTATATCTCAAGAAATGGGCTAAGCCAAGATGCAAATTTTCCTATATCTAGAGGGCACACAAGAAATGGGCTAAGTCGATATGCAGATTCACCTATATCTCAAGAAACGAGCTAAGTTGATATGCAAATTTTCCTATATCTAGAGAAACAGGTGAATTTGATGGATGAGGACTGATGCAGAATTTCCTAAAGGATAGGCATACTCATCTATTCCAAGGAATAGGTGAAAACGAAGTTGCCTAAGAAGGGACCCACAATAAAATCCAGCTTTGAAAAAAACAAACTTTCCTAAAGGGATGACCTACATAGGACTCAAACTTGGAATCGCCCTTTTGTAGGGAAAAATCGCCTGTCTATAGTGCGAATTTGCCTCTGTAAAGGGAAAATTCACCTCTGAAGGTAGGGGTTGACTATGGCAAAGGACAACAAAAACTACAAACAACAGACAAAATGCTAGATTGACTCAACTGAAAATAAAAAGCATTGGTATCGCACAATGAAGACATGCTAGGCAACACGATCCTAGAAATTGGTGATAAGGATTTACAAACTTGATGTAGGCCCACCACCTTGAGCAAACAAACCAAGTTTAATACTCCATGATACTGGGGTGGTTCTTTGGATCACCCTTTCTCATGAAGGTGGATAGCTAGCATTCTAGTGGCACAGGGGACCATCAATAGACACCACGGGCTCACCTTCACATTCTCTCTCAAGGACTACCGTAGTCCACCACAAGGATCTCTATCTCAACCCAAGGGAGTACATGGTGAGTAACTTTGGGGTAGAGTGTGCATCCCCTACACTACACCAAGCCGTGACTAAAACACTGATCTCTATCTAGGCTATACAAGGCTATCTTGTATGTCCTTGATATACACTTGGTACGTAAGGCACAACTGTGAACACCAACTCATCACAAGCGTGGATTGAGATCCCCAACAAGGTACTAGAAACTCAAACCAACCCTGCATTTCTTAACTATTTATCACCCTAGCTTTGATGCTTCGCTAGATATGATGTGACTAGATTGGGGTATAGCTTTAGCTCTCCCCCCTTTATATACCCTGCTGGTAACACGTGGTTGGGATCATCCCTCGGGTGATGAAATCCCAGGTAGGTCCCACTAAGGGAAGAAGATACTAGACATTTTAGCTGGTCCCCAGGTTCACACGTAGCGCAAGGGGAAAGCTTAGATCCACTAGCACCTCCTAGGTAGACTAGATTGGACTCGAGCAAACTATGACTTCTCATCGCCCAGGATCACTGAAAGGAACATGGGGATTGGATACATCAATAGTTTACCCCTAAGCACAACAAAAAAAGTATATTAACCCTTTAATTAATTTACATGTGCCTAGCTAGTATGGAAATCAACAGATAGACTAACTACATGGGTCTTCAACCAATCGTCTTGTAGAAAATACATCAGTAATTTTGACCATTGATCTTAGACGAACGAGAGACAATCGTTGCATAAATTGTTAGTAAAAAGGAACACTCACAAATAGAGGAGTTAAAAAAATTAGTACTTGAAAACAAAACGAAATTGAAGTTGGAAATTAAAAAATTAAGTTTCTAGTTCACCTCAAATTCGCCTATTCTCTCTAATCAAATTCTCCTATTCTAAGAAGAAAGGGGCGAATGCACTATTGCTTGTTCAAGAGGAAAGGGGTGAATGCGCTATCGCCTGTTTAGGAGGAAAGGGGTGAATGTGCTATCACCTGTTTAGGAGGAAAGGGGCGAATGCACTATCTTCTATTTAGGAAGAAAGGGGCGAATGTGCTATTTCCTATTCAAGAAGGGGTGAATGCGCTATCGCTTGTTCAGGAGGAAAGGGGCGAATGCGCTATCACTTGTTCAAGAGGAAAGGGGAAAATGCGCAATCGCCTATTTCCCCAAGGCCATTGCAAGTTCGCCTTTGTGTTAAGCAACTTCACCTCTCAAGTCAGATTTTCCCCTTTCCAAGAAAGGGTGAATTTGATTTTTCCTTTTTTGACTACAGATTCGCCTTTGCAACAGGCAAGTTCACCTGCTAGGGCGGATTTTCCCCTGCGTATAAAAACCTGAACTTGCAAAATTCAAACAACAACAAACATAAAAGTACAGATCCATGACGTGGGTCCCATCGAGCGTGCCAAAAATGTGTGCAGTGTTTTTACACCATCTAGAATACAAGAAATAAACTCAAGCAAGAGATAAAAAAACCAAAGACAACACTCAAGATTGGGCTAAAGATGAAACTCAAAAATGAAAATAAAATCAATTTTACCTTGTTTGAGCTTGATGGAATTGTTTTCCCTCATTGATGGCTTGATATGTGTGCTCTATATTGATTTTGGTGACATAACGACTTGTTGTAGCTTGATTTGGTCACAAAATGGAAGCAAGATGGTTATGGTTGCAAGGATTTGGCTATGGAGATTGAAAGATTGGGATGAATGTAATAGATTATGGTTGCATATAGTTGAATGTTTCAAAATGGTTGAGAATGCAAAAATGGTTAAGTGTTAATCACTTAGCCAAGGGAGATAGGAATGGACGGTGGAGATTGAAAGGGGGAAGAAGATCAAGGGTTGAGATCAAGGTTGACCAAAGGAATTAAAAATTCCTTTTTAATGTGCATGGAAAGGATAAAAGGAATTTAATATTCCTTGGGAAATAAGAGAAGAATTGAAAATTCCTCAAAAGGACCTTGGGTTCAAACAAAAAGGAATTAAAAATTCCTTGGGGGATGGGGAGAGTTGATCAAATGGTAGATTGGGAGAGCTAAGCAATGATTATGTTGTGTAAGTGAGGGATTAGGAAAATTATTAGGTGGGTAATGAGGATTAATGATCCACTTGTGTTTTATGGAGGATGTGACATGAGGGGATTATTTATTTAATTCTTTAGAGGAAAAGGGATAAGGAATGGGAGTAAACAATTAAAGGTAATTATTTACTTTAGGCTAGGATTTAAAGATGATAGAAGAAATAAATTAGGATGAAAGGATAAGGGATAATGAATATTAATTAAATAATGGTGTATTATTTTATTAATATAGAGGATATGACATTAGTTGAATTGGGGGTAAATTGAGCAAACTAAAGTGGTCAATTTTCAGTGTCTACAGTTTGAATATTGAACATCTTCTAAGAAGGTATCTCTAGACATATATTATATTTCTTTTGTTATTATTTATATATTCAGAATCTCTTCTTGCCAAGTTTTCCCACTTCATGGGTTTCCGAGGGTGTCTTCTATGAAATTATTCTTCTCTTATTTGTTCCCTTCTAGGTACAATTGTTTTTCAACAATGTTTTTATATCTAGATTAGTTGTATTATTTTTCTCATAGAGTTGAATAGGAAATTGTTGCATTCTAGTGTATTATATCCATTTATTTTATTCACTATGAAATACAGATTTGGATTCAAATTTAAAACCAAAAATCCTAATTTTAAAAAATGAAATTTTAAATTCATACCTAAAGCTAGTGACCCTAAAGAAATTTGTAATTAGTAGACAATCACTCTATTGAATTTTTATTGTAAAATTAGTCAAAGTTTTGACTCCCAATATTTTCTCTATGCTCTCTTAGCTTGTTTTCCTTGTGTAAATAAGCTTCATTAAATATATATTTATTCAAAATAATATTATTACTTTCTAGGGAAAATATAGTTTTTCCAATCTTAATAACTAATCATTTTTATTAAGATTAATATTACCAAATATTATAGAAAGATTGGTGGCCAAATTAGTGTATCTCAGGAGTACAAGATGAGACCATCCTTCAAGGGTGGGATGTTATCCCTAAAATGAGGTAGTTTGAGAAGGAGTTGGCCAATTTGAATTAGGTGGTGATGGGTATGAAGAATGAGAAGAAATAAAATAGTTTAAGACTTACTTCTATGGAAAAAAGTATTGAAATATATAAATAAGAACATGGAGAGAATTGTGTAGGTTAATAAATGCACCATAAAGAATAGTGCAAATGGGATCAAGATCATAACTAAGAGGCTAAAAAAAATATAAGAGGGAAAATTAAAGTAGTACATAGAAGTTGAAGACAATAAGAGTCATGTAAGGCCTAGTATGAGGACATGTGCTAGTAAGAAAAAATATTTTGAAGCCAGGAAAAATGATCTCATTGAGTTCACTAAGCTTCAATATAACTTTTATTTGTAGGAAATGGAATTTTTGAGACCTTGAGGCACCTTTAAGTGGTCAGTGCTACCTCTGTTCTTTTTTGTGTTGTTATCTCTTTTCTACTGAGGGTTCACTTTTTGTGATCATTTTGCTATGTTTTTACTTTTTTTTATGTTGTTCTATGTTTTAATGTAATAAAGTTTTGGGGCTCTTCAAAACCTTCTTTTCCTTTAATCAATTTTTTTCCCAAAAACTATGAGTCCATTAAATGGTCATTTATCCTTGCCATGACCTACGCACTTGGTATTAGGTCTCACTTCATGTAGTTTGTGGAGATACTATTTATGGATTATTTAGCCTACATAAAAATTTCTAGCTATCCTTTGGGCTTCATAGGTCCATCCATCAAGGGTGTCTTCTTTCCCTAACACTTTATGTTATTGCTACTAAGGGATTTAACTACCTCCTTACTTAGATGTGATCTCTTAATCCTTGGTCAAGAGAATAACTCTTCTCAACTCCTCTAACAACTAGTTGATGGTAATTTTCTTGATAATTTTTTTTCTAAATCTCATTGACCTGAACTAAATAATTTCACTTAATCCCTTAAGTGTTTAGACATCTTCTATCAAACTCCTAGGTTCAATATTCAATGCTAAAAAACTTAGTCATTTATTCCTAGAGTAAACTATCTTAGTTGATTTAGCTATAAATGGATTGATTATGGGAGACCTTTTTGATTTATTGGAATTCCCTCTTCTTTTCAGGCCTCACCCTCCATGTTTTAATAAGTAGTGGTTGATAAAATTAAGAAAAAATTCACTATTGGCTTACCAATTCTTTTTCTTTGGCTAGTAAATTTAAAAATTTCTCAAAAGTGTTGGAAACCACACATGTGTGTAATACTATTCTTGTTGTGTTCCCTCCAAGGCTTCTTACTTGTGAATTAAAACTCTCTAAAGATATTTTATTTGGGCACTAGTGAAGGAAAACATGGCTTTCATCATGTGGCCTAGGTTTTTGTTTCCTACCTCATATGTTTGGAGAACTAGAATTTCTCTCCATTCCATCCACAAAAAAGGTATTTTCCTTTGTTCTAAATGGGTTCTTAGAGAATTAAAAGTTGAAAAATATTAGTTAGGCATTATATTCACTTTTGGACAACCTTCAAATCATTTAACTTGAAAGGGACTAGACTTCAACACTCTCCCACTATGTTGGAAACTATCAAAATTTAAGGTACTTTTGCCATAAAAAATATTTGGAAAGCCTGGGAAGCTATCAACCCTTGTCTTTACTAGGTGGGGAACAAATTTCATAATGGCCTTTCTATCAATAAATAATCTACTTGTGGTATTTAGTTATCCCTTATCAAGACCCCCTTTAGAAAAATTTCCATGGATTCATGCATTAAATTATTTAAGAGAGGTCTTTGTGTGTTTCCAAACTTTATAAACATAGCCACCAAGAAATTTCTCGTTTGACTTGAATTCAAATTAAAATTTAATATTGCTAATCAAGGCCAAGAAACAATTTAATTTGTGATTAATATTGTATCTCTCCAAATGCTTCATAAATTGGGGTGATCTCTCTTAACCCTTGGTGGAAGGATTGGAAATGGTATCTAGATATAATATTTCAAAATTAAAATTAAAGCATGGGATGCTTATATGGTTGTTCCCTCATCTTCTTATGGTAGAACTAAATCTTCAACATGGCAACTCCAATCATCTAATGGAACTTGACATTGTTGGTTCAAATACTTTTGGTTGGAAATCTTGGATCCTAAATTGGATCATTCTTCCTAGTGCATTCTCTACATAGGCATTCCTATGAGTAGCCATTTGGCTCATATGGACATTTTTATTCCCCATTGTCTATTTTTTGGATAGATGGACTCCTTCAAGCACCTCTTTTGGTTTTCTCCTAGAAAGATTGGAAGCTTCAAATTGGATTCATGATTTCTTCTATCCTTTTAAAATGACTCTTTTTTCTTGGCATATGATTATTCTTCAAGATTGATCTTATCTCTCGCACAAGTATACCCAAGTTTGACATGTTTATAGGGTAGAAATTCTCTTTAGTATTTTAAAAAATAGAAACAATTCTCTCATTTTGGTTGTTTTAATAATACTCACTATTCTTTGTATACTAAAGCCATGATCTACTCTAATGTTCTTATGCATATTCAAGTGCAAGCTAGTAAAGTTGTTCTTGAAGTTTCTCATCTTCAAGAGTTGCTAGCTCACTAGAGGAATTTCCCCCTATAATGTTGTCATATCTCTAGATCCCTTCTCTCCTCCTTAAGGGTGTCAACATGAATGCAACACACCCGCTAAACATGATACTAAATCTCACTCTTATGGTCTTTGTAGCTCTTAGCTCTCCAGGATACATTTGCCTCCTTTCGAGGGCATGGTGGTGCTCTTAGCTAACCCGAGTTTGATAAGTTCCCCCACCTAGAGTTTTCTATTTATCTAATCCATGCTTAGTAGCGCTCAAATAACCCTCCTTAAGAAAAAGGTGCTCTCATTGTCTGGGAGCCAATTGATGATTTTATTCTCAGATATGTTTGGGGTAATCTTGATGATAAGGACCCACTCCTTCTGGTTTTTGCTTTAGTTGCTTAGACTATGTTGGGCTTAGCCCTATTTATATTTTTGTATATTTATTATGAACTTGGTCCTGCTAGACTTTATGGATCAAAAAATTCAACACCCATACTTCAGAAAGAATCAAATACAAAATGATATGAATAACCTCCTACCAAAAAAAGAAAGCAATAATTTGAGAGATACGGTTATTAGAAGGTTTCCAACCATTTACCACCAATATTTAATGTTGAAACAAAAATATTAAATATATCATGTGAGCCCAAACATTTAATACTCTTATAATATTAAATGCATTTAAAAAAAAAATCCTTTGAATTGCCAAAACCTCTAAGCACAAAATATGTAAATTCAATCCTTACATTTCTACTATCATTTCAGATAAGACAATTTAAACAAATTTTACTCTGCTTTTATAAAAAGTCATCAATAACCCCATTATATACTTATACGCTTACATGTACAAACTCCGTAAGAAAATATCGCCCTATTATAAAATATGCAAGGTTAAGTGCCGCTTGTGATCTAAGCGTTTGGAAGAATGTGATGCAAGTTTCAAAGCTGAAGAATCTTCGGCCGGCGCAAATCTAAATTAAACTTCTTTTATGGGCCACTGTATTGTCAGGCTACGGTCAGATTCTTTTGCGAGCGTGCTCAATTAGTGAAAACTCAATGCACAGTACGGTCAAGAGGCCTGTATACCAACAAGAAAAGGATACATCATATCCACCTGCTCCCTTCAATATTAGTCTACCTCCGAGTAAAATATCTGGACATGGAAGAATTAAAATTAATGGTTCACTTGAGGTGGATGTCGCCGCAGAAAATGCGGAGTTCTGTAGAATTTCTACACAAAAATTGCACAAAATGGTTGATCCCGTGAATTCCGAACATCAAAAGAGGGTGCACCGTGGGATAGAAGTTCAATCCTTCCTTCAAGAAAATTTTGGATTCATCAGCTAGAAAAATTGCAGGCACAATATGTCCCACTCTAGGCCCTGCTCTTCAGCGAAGCCCTCGGTTACTTTCGATGTTACCAAAACGTTCGACGTTTTCTTGAGCTTTCGCGGCCCCGACACCCGCGAAGGGTTTGTGAGACGACTGTACTCTGCTCTTGTTCGAGAAGGGGTTCGCACATTCTTAGACGAAGAAAGCTTAGAAATGGGAGACCATATCCCTGCTTCTTTGGAAAGAGGAATCAAGGAAAGTAGGATCTGCATTCCTATTTTCTCCAAAAAATTTCCGGAGTCAAAATGCTGCTTGGAAGAGGTGTCGCTTATGGTTAAATATGGGGTTAAAATCTGTCCCCTGTTTTATGACGTTTTGCCTACTGTTCTTAGGTGCCGGGATGGAAGTGAGTATGCAGAGTACTTCAAGCAGCATGAAAGCCAGCAAGGATTATCTGCCGAGTTAATCCTTGAATACAAAAGCGCACTAGAGAGGGTTTCCAATCTATGTGGTTGGTGTTTCAATCAATACAACGGCAGGTAAGCCTTTTTGCTATATGGAGGTTTATATAGTTGCCATATGGTAAGTATGTCATTGATATTAGTTTTACACTTTTGCAGGGTTGATGATTGGATCAAAGATATTGTGGTCGATGTTCGAAAAAGCTTAAATTCAAACAATCCACACAAAGTGTATCTGGATATTCCAGAATGCTTTGGTTTGGACCGGCCCGTGGAGCATCTCAAGAGATTAATAAACGCAGCGGTTCATCAGAAGAAGATGGTGAGAGTGGGCATACATGGCATGGGTGGGATAGGTAAAACCACCTTGGCAAAGATCGTTTGCAAAGAACTTCCGTTCTCACAGTTCCAAATGTTTTCTTTTGTTCCAAGTGTGGGAGAAAGATGTCGAGAAGTGAATGGGCTTGTAAAGCTTCAGATCCACATGCTCAAAGGTATCTCACGGTTCAGAGGTGAAGTAGATCATGTTGATCAAGCCAAGGGTCGGCTACAAGAGTGGCTTAGGGGTAAGAGAGTTCTACTCCTCCTCGATGACATTGAAAGTCCTGAGCAGCTCGAAGCTCTTTTAGGAAATTACAGGGATTTCGGGGCAGGCAGCTGCGTGATCATTACATCCCGCGATGAACAAATCCTAAGAGTGGCTAACGTTGATGTAGTCTACGAGGTACGAAGGCTTCCTCACCAACATTCCGTGCAGTTGTTTAATTTTCACGCATTTTCCGATTCCTGCTGTCCAGATCAAGAGCTGCAAACTCTGAGCAATGATATTGTTACTGCCTGTGAAGGCCTCCCTCTTGCCCTTCAAACCTTTGGGAAACAACTGGTTGGTGAAGGGGATAGAGATGTATGGAAAGAAATGGCAGGAAAGTTAAGATGTGAACCTAATATCCAAATGAAACTCAGAGTCTCCTACGATAGGCTTGATCCCATTGAAAAGGAAATGTTTCAAGATATTGCTTGTTTTTTAAGATGGAGGAAGAAGGAAATTGTTTTGATCTTTTGGGGAGGGCTGATTCCGAGTCCTCATGCATCTCTTAGAAGTCTCATGCAAAAGTCCTTGGTAAGCTTGGGCTCTAGCAACGAATTCCTGATGCATCGGTGCCTCCAAGATTTGGGAAGAAGTATTTCAAATGAAATGCATACAGAGCCCCGTAAACGCACAAGACTATTTGATGAGGACGATGCGCACCGTGTTTTACGGAGACCCAGAGTATGGAACTCTTTGTAAACCTTGTTAATTTTTGAAGTGTTTCACTGGACCATTTTCTGTTTAGTCTTAGATAGTAGTTAGAATAGGGAATTCAAAAATATTTGTATATTCCACTGGACTCGCAGGAAAAGGCCAAGCTTGTGCGTTATTTTTGGTATGAGCCCAAGGAGCCGATAACATTGAAGGCAGAAATGTTCAAGTCACTGTACAACTTGCAGTTGCTATGGCTCACAGATATTACCATAGAAGGACACTTTTCTGGGGAATTCTCCTTGGAGGATTTGAGATGGTTAAGCTTGAGAAAATATTCATCAAAACGGCTACCTCAAGGAATGAACTTGCACATGCTTGTTATCCTGGAAGTGACCGATAGCCAGATCACTCATTTGTGGGACGAAACAACAGAAGAAAATCCAACTGTAATTAGCAATTTTTTTTTTCTTTTCCTTTAAATTCTGTAATCACTAATCAAACAGATGATTGGTATCAAATTTCTCATAACTTATGCATGTCGTGATATTTGAACAGATGAGGCCTGCGAATCTTAAAGTGCTTATTTTGAGTGGATGCGCATCCCTGGAGAGTCTTCCTGCTACCCTATGCTATACACCGTTGCAGATGTTGGACCTGCATAATTGTCATTCATTGAGCAGCCTGCCTAATACCGTAGGAAGCTGGACCAGCTTAGTTACGCTCAACATGGAAGGATGTAGTGTTTCTTCTTTGCCTCAAGACTTTGGCGAGCTTGCGAATCTGAAGGAACTGAATCTCTCACGCTGTAAAAATCTGTCAATTCTTCCCATTAGCTTTGGAAATTTGACTCAGCTGGAAAGATTAGAAATCCACCACAATCATAAGCTTACAGAGCTGCCCGACAGCTTTGGCGGCCTGAACGCTTTGGCTTATCTAGATGCCAGCTACTGCGATTCACTGACCAGCCTACCTAATACCGTGGGAAGCTTGATCAGCTTAGTCTGTCTCGAAATGGAAGGATGCGGCGTTTCTTCTTTGCCTCAAGACTTCTGCAATCTTGCAAATCTGCAGGAGCTGAACCTTTCATATTGTCCACATCTGTCTAAACTTCCCGCTAACTTTGGGAATTTAACTCAGCTGGAAAGACTAGAAATTCCCCACAATCCTGGGCTTACAGAACTACCCGACAGCTTTGGCGGCCTCAAATCTTTGGCTTATCTGGATGCCAGCTATTGCCGACTGACAGGCAACGGACTACCGGCCACAACATCCGAACTCTGTTCCCTAAAAATCTTACATCTTGAAGGTAACAGAATTCGCCGTCTTCCTGACGATTTGGAAAAGTCAAGGCAACTTGAGGAGCTGCATCTGGACGGGTGCAGAGAGCTTGTTGGACTATCGGAGCTTCCGTCATCGCTGCGACTTCTCTACGCCCGCAACTGTTTCGCTTTGGACACAATTTGCTGCCTTCCGGGATTGCCAAGCCTGATGGTATTAGATGTCAGCAAGTCCTGCCGCCTCACTCGCTTGCATGGCCTGGAGTCGTTGAAGCAATTAAACAGGCTCAATCTGGTGGGCTGCACCAGCATCTCTTGTGGGCCTCTCGAAAGCTGCTTGGCTGGTCTCACAGCTCTCGACTGCGTTTTTTTTGGAGGGCCCGGCGTCTCATCAGATCAATTACAAATATTTTATGATTCCTTCAAGGTAAGGTTTTCTAGTTAACCAGAAGCAACCCAATTATTGTGGTCAATGCGGCACCTAATGCCCAGGCTCTCTAAACTCTTTAGATCTAACAAAGGTCGACCGATCAACTTGTGCATCTAAACTCTAAGAGTTGACTTACACGTGGGCATTTTTTGTTTTGTCAGGACTTCTCTTTCAGCAAAAAATGTCTCCTGGATAATCCAGACGCCATTGCAAATTGGCCACAAGGGGAGGCGGGTGGAAAGGACGGCTACAGTATTGATTATTGCACAGATGAGAAAAAAGTTGAGTATTGTGCAGGATATATTGTTTGTTTAGTCTCCTCTGGCCGTGTCCAAATCCGTGAGGATTGTGAGGTAAACCCAGGTATTAACAGGTTGAGCTACACAATTCAAAGGGATGATAATTTATTTGCATGTCCAGTGAACCATCAAAACTCAACCATAGATAGTGGCGATTACTTGGAAGTGCGTCTTGTACGAGCAGACACCACGCCAGACTTTGCTTGGTTGAAGAGCGGTAATAAAGTTAGGGTGAATGCAAGGTCTGATTATGAAAATTGGAAAGCCTGTTTTAAATTCCTAATGTATAAAGAAACTATGCCCTCTCAAGAACATAAGCCTCCTAAAATGATCACTTTTGTTATGTAAAACAACGTGACAATGATAGGTTCTAGTCTTTCTTGTGCCATACAAATGCTTATTCGTTTTTCCCGGGTCTAGGACTGAAGTGACTGAATGATTGTATATTTCCGATCTCTCTTTATTGTATGTATTCAATGTAAATGAGCCGACGTCTTTTTTAGTATTTGCTCTCATTTATGATTTGCATATTTAACTTTTCAACTTGATAATGTTTTAAATTTTGTCATTGGTCTTTTAGGAAAGACCGTAGACCACCTTTAAAAAAACGAATAACGATGTTTCACTCAGAATTTGCTTAGCTAAGAGAATATGTAATGCAGGAAAGGTGAAGGTTTTTTTTTTTTTTTTATCAAGATTTCTTCTCGTTTGGCTTTACCTACTAATGACAATTGTTTTTAAAGTTAAAAGCAAATAGTTTCCACTAGTGTTGATAAATAGATAATAAAGGAAAGTTTTTGTAATTGAATTTTAAATCGGAACTTTGTTCAACGTTAAGAGTAGAGGTGAGGTCTAGTGTTCTAGTCTTGGTTTTAAGTTTGGGTTACATAAATTTAATGGTTGACTTTGGTAAGGTTTTAATGTTTTTGATATTAGGGATAAAATAGATTTTAAAGGGATCCGCAACTCTTTACAACCAGAAAAGCCAGACTGCCAAAAAGGACAGCCTGCAGCCACAAAAAAGCCAGCTCCCAAGCCAAGAACATCATGTTTTACATTTTGACTTACTCTTGTGGGAACGAAGAGTCATTTCAAGAGAAGGTCCGGATGCTTTTGATTTTTTACTCGTAACTGTAATCCAGCCTTCTTCCACTTGTGCTGCCTTAGTGGTAAGGTTTTAATGTTGTTTTTTCTCTTTTTTATATATATTGTAGAAATTGAGTAGTCGACATGATCAATGATAATAGTGAGACATACCCTCCGGTATCATGGGAGGGGAGGAGACTAGACCTCATGACCTCTTGTCTCTAACAGAATGTTTTAACCCATCAAACTAGAGCTCCTGCCCATAAGATTTTAATGTTGTGTGTTTATTTTATTTTTATTTTTTATTTAATGATAGATATTTTTATTTTTCTTATATTATTTCTATTTTTATGGTGGATTAAGTGAAATTGTATGATTTTTAAAGTGTTTTAAATCTTTTTTTGAATGTAAAAGATCTCATTGTGGAAGAGAGTGAGGAAGTTTGTGTTTAAGATATATGTTATGGAAATAATATCAAAAAGCTTTATCAACATAAGTTTATTTGTAAATATATCTATGAATGGTCTAAGAAATTCAATTTAATATGTACTATGTGTGTAGCATAAACTACTAGTGAGTTGTTAAATGGAGCATATACAGTAGTTTAACTACATGAATACTTCATTTTTTTTTTGTTTCTCACCATATTGACTTTGACTTGCTGGTTTTGACTCTAAATTTGTTGGTAATAAATGCTTGAAACCTCACACCATAAAACATAATTCCCATGTCGATGTTAATTGTTTGAATAATTTGAAAAGTTATTCCCAACACTCCTTCCCAATGAAGTTTGAGTGTAGTGTATAGGTGAAAATATGGAGAAAGAGATGGAATTTAAGGATGAAGTCCATGATTGAGGATCACAAGTAAAAGAAAGAGTGAACCCTATATTGGGAAGGTGTTGTACACCTAGCTTAATTTTATTTCCATTCATATAGTTTTATCTTAGGCATGGGGACATCCTAATTATGGTAACTATAAATAAATAAAATTACCCCCAAGATAAATAAGATAAATCCATGAAAAATCATGTTGTATGAAATATTGATTAGATGTGCTTGTTTTGAATTAGTTTGGAAATTTAAAGTAGAATATCTATTGAGGGATTAGTTGTATAGTAACCAATAATAAACACAAAAAAAATAATATATGAATTAACAATTATGAAATAATATTTTTATTCAAAATAGAGAGCTCATAGAAATTGGTATCTTTGTGGAAAGAATGCATGACTTTAACTCCATTTTATTGGTTTATAAAAAGCATGTATATAAGAAACCAAAAATTTAGTAAGACTACTAAATTATGATTCTTCTTGAAAATCAAAGGATCATTTTTAATAGAAGGAAAATGCAACCTAACTTAGAAACTTGTGTGAACTCTCCAACTTATATGGTTCTTCCAATATTACTCCCAAGCTTAATCTATAGTTGAAAATGAAACATTTTAAAATATATATCACAAAATGTTTAGAATAACATAAGAATGTGCTTTAAACTAAGAAGAAAAATCTGATAAAGTTAAAAAAAAGAGTTGAAAAGGGAAAAATATATTTTACTACTAATTGAGAAAACTATATAAAGTTGACACTAATGGAGAATATGAGATAGCTAAGCTTGAGCAAATGTTCATCAAATGGCCGCCTCAAGGATTGACCTTGCACAATCTTCTCAATGTGGAAGTGACCGACAGTCAGATCACTCATTTGTGAGAAACCTAAAGTGCTTGTTTTGAGGGGCTGCGCGCCCTAATAGAGTCTTCCGGGTACTCTATGTTATACACCGTTGCAGACGTTGGACTTGCACAATTGCCATTTATTGAGCAACCAGCCTATTAGCGTGGGAAGCTAGATCACCTACTCTCTCTCGACATGGAAGGATGCAGTGTTTCTTCTTTGCCTCAACACTTTGGCGAACTTGCAAGCCTGCAGGAGCTCAATCTCTCCTGCTGTCTACATCTGTCTAAACTTTCCGCTAGCTTAGGAAATTTGTCTCAGCTGGAAAGACGAGAAATTCACCAGAATTCTAAGAATACAGCTACCCGACAACTTTGGCGGCCCGAAAACATTGGGTTATCCAGATTCTGGCTATTGCCAACTTTTAAAGAATGGACCACCCATCGGGATATCGGAATTGTGTTCACTAAAAATCATGCATCTTGAAGGAAACGGAATCCATCATCTCCCTGGCGGCTTGGAAACGTAGAGGCAAATTGAGAAGCTGATTCTAGAAGGGTGCTTTGAGATTTCCGTACTGTCAGTGCTTCCGTCATAGTTCGAGATGCTCTCCGCACTTGCGGGACCCTCGAAAGCTACGTGGCTGATATGACAGTTCTCGAGTGCGTTCTTGTTGGCGAGCCTTGCGTCTCACCACCCAATTACAAATATTTTAGGATTATTTTTTCTATCTAACCATAAACAGTGGTCACCTGCCAGGGATGATAAGCTCTTCTAGATCTACCAAGCGTCAAACTAATCCACGTGAAACATCACCGACCAACTTACGGCGACTTGCACGTGCGCATTTTTATTTCGGCAGGACTTTTCTTTTAGCAAAAGTTGTGTCCTCCCTAATCCAGAGGCCACCGCAAATTGGCTGCTTGTGAAGAAAATTAGTATGAAAACAAGTGTATTTGATTATTATTGCGCAGATGACAATAAGTTGAAATGAATAACGTCATTTGCTTAGCTAAGAGCATATGTAACGCAGAAGAAGATTGTATTGTCTGTCCAGCACATTGGATTCATCGTAATTATTAATTTAAAATTTGAATTTAATATGACTTTGAATTTTAATTAATTAATTGTTATGGTTAAATGGATATCCAACATGTTAGATAGATATTGTTGAAAAAACTAAATAATTTTTTTAATTTTAATTTGCAGCAAACAATTTTTATTTGCATTGAAATCAAACAATACAATTAGAAAGTTTATGTAATTGCATTTTAAAACAATGTAGTACCGTTTAGTTTTAATGTTTAGCTTTGTTTCGTTTCTTATATTATTTTAAGGTTTGTCATATATATATATATGATGGAATAAGTTTATTATTTTTTCAAATCTTTTACAATTTTGTTTGTGAATGTGAGAGAGGATGGTGTCAAATAGAAGAAGTAAGTTTGTGTTCAAGATATATAATGAGGAAATAATATCAAAATTGTGTGTGTGTCGTAGGTTCTATCTATGAATAATATACCAAATTTTCTAAGAAAGGTGTCTCAACCTTTCATCTTTATGTTGAGAACACTAAAATATAATTTTTTTGGACTACAAAAAGACATCTTTAGCTCCAAAAACTTATTACGCCAAAGGCATCCCCACGCTGAGGTTTTTCAACCCATTTTGATGCGGAATGGTTTAGATGGCACTGCACTACGATGAAACAAATGTCAACTGTTCATCCCTTTTTGGCCATTTTCACACACCTTTTTGCTGCTTTCACCACTGATGTTGCTTTCCGCTCCAAACTCTTCATCCCTAGTATTGACCTCACTTCTCCACTTGTGTGGGATAATCCCGTTCAATTGAAAAAGAATTTTCCATACCAATTAATGTTTCTGTTAAGAGGGTGGGAATGAAAATATCTGGTTGAGCATTTACTCTCGCTACCCTCATTCGATTCCTAAAATATCTGCTGGTAAGGAAGTCGTTTTTCATTCTGCGTTCAGGGGTTCTTCTCTTTATGGCCCATGGGAGCTCATTGTTATTTTCTCTGGTGCTCTCCCAGGAACAAAGCAAGGCCTTGGCGAGTGGTTTGGAAGCCAATGAGGAACCCTTCATTTGGGCCTTCAAAGTGTCCCTAAATATGATATTCGGCATGACACTCGAGGTGGGTTGTGCATATCTTCTCGAGGGCTTCCAATAACATAAAAAAAAGAGGATTGATGACATGGGGTTAGGTGTTGCAGCTGCTTCTTCTCTCTCACCCCTCTGTGGGAGCCTTCATGAGCCACTGCGGGTGGAATTCCATGCTTAGAAGTGTAACTTTGGGTGTCCCATTAATCACACGGTCAATACTTGGAGATCAATGATGGGGTCATTGTAATCCTCATCATTTAATTTATCAATCCATGGTGGTGTCCATGACTGTCTGCAAGAGAGAAAGTAGAAAAATTTCTTGACAATCTATTCTACTTGCATGAAATAAATCCTATTTGCATGAAAGGGAACTAATCTTAAATCCTATTTGCATGAAATGGAACTAATCTAAGGAACAATTGCATGAATTGAAAAGAGTAAACTACTTCACACTTGTTAGAAATGAAAAGCTTTCTTGGATTCAAATTTAATCTAGAAATCTGGAATTACATTGCTGGTAAATGAAACTAGATCTATCCTATTTCCTTAGGTTGAAACAAGTCTTTCTAATCCCCTCTCTTTTTCCAATGATTACATTGTATTTATAGAATTCATATTCTATATCAATCCACTAAGAATGTGGATCCAAGATCCTATTTTTTAGGGGTCGTTTACAGAACTTCAAGAAAATTGATGTTGCTGTCCTCCATCACGCCACTTTTGTCTCAGTTATTTTCTGATGCATACTGCTCCTTCCCTGCTACAAATCACACCAAATTCTCAAAAGGGGTTTTAGATCTTCAAATCTAGTTTCCAGATCATTTTGAAGTTTTGAATTTCGTTAAGAAACGAGGGAGATATTGCTATTTTACTGAGACTATGTTTTTGACAATTTCTGAACGCCTCATTTTTATGAAGTCTTCAGTTCTCCACGTGAATGAAGGAATTATTCTTCACTTTGCTTGCCAAAATAATTGATCATTAATATGAATAACATGCTATAATCATGCAACAACATTTTAGTGATGTGGTAACTTGAGTTATCTTTCATGGAAGAAGGAATCATGAAATTTAATAACCGTGAGAGATCTTTGAACTCAACATGAAACAAATACTCATCCCATTAATTTAGGAATGATTGATGCTCCATGATTTTGCATGAATGTAGGAGTGTGTTGGGAGTCTTCTATATCTTCTCATTACTTCTTCAAAGCCTTCTAAAGCTTTCAGGAGTTAACTGCTTCAAGTGTTTAGAGCTCTCTGTTGCAAGTGTTTATGAAACTTCTTCCCATGAGTTATTTAATAACTCATTTATCTGCATTATATCATCTTAGACACTTCATGGAGACATATTAGAGGAAATTTGGATCACATTTAATTACTAAAAATAAATCAAACATTTACTTTATATTTTACTTTAAACAAGCTAAAGGACTTTCAATCATTACTCAAATCCACTTTAACACTAATGCATTAGGAAGAAATATATGACTTTCTTTGATAACATATGAGACAATTTATGGTCTCATTAATCAACACTTCAATTCCAAATTAACAGTCAAGTTGAGGATTGGAATCCAAGTGTGTGAGCACACGACTCCACAAAGTTTGTCAACATCCTTCTAGCTCGTGTGAAAAGCATAGGTTCATGTGCTTATTCACAATGGGAAAGCTATCTCAGAGTCCCTCATAATCCTGCAATAAATAGACGAGACATGGCCTACAGTACCCCTGCTGCCCAAAGACCCATACGAATGAGCCATGGCTCTATTTTGGGTTGCATTCAATGATGGCAAGGTGGGTAAAATTTTCTTTTTGGCTTTTCTACTCACATTAGATGATTTTTAAGCTTATTTAAGTCAGATTGGTTCAAAATGTGTCTTCTATCTACCTTGTTTAGATGATTATTGCTATGAAATTTTAAACCTGTGATTGCAAACAATTATGTGACATTTGATAGATAACTCATACATTTTAAAATAAAAATATATAAAAAATCAATATTTAAAAGTTAATATTGTTATGTAAAAAAGAAAAATTGGTATCATGCACTTTAATCATTTCTCTTAAACCTTTTAACTTCCTAGCTAAGGAATTTGAAGGGTTAATTTCCCTGTTAAGAATTAGATGAAATTAGAAAAAATCCAATCAGAAACAAATCATTTGCCTTGCTAAGGTTAACCTTAATCAAGATGTGGAGAGAGCTTGTATAAGCCAGTGGAAAAGAACTTTCCAATCCAGCGAATCATCGCCAAGTCTATATTGAGAGCTTAACTGAAAATGAACAACAACAAAAGTATTGGCCCAAGAATGAAGGTTTCTAGTACTGCTTGAAGTGTTTTAGATAATTATAACAAAAATTATTTTTCTAAAACACTTGCCAACAAACAATTCTCCAAATCCATGTTTGCCCAACTATTTTTTTCTCTATATATACAGTGAAAACATGATGAATTTTGTAAGTTTGGAAACCATGGGGAGGCAAGTAATGATCTTGTTTGCACTTCTTACAGTGGCTTCCTCACTGACAAAAGCCTTGGAAAAAAAAAAGGCAAGTAGGAATTTGAACTGGGGTTTAAAATGGTGTTGTTGAAGCTGTGCCATGGATTTGATTGAAAATTTGTTTTCTAGGATTTACAGATGCTTCTAAATCTAAGTTTTTCTGTTTGATTTCTGGTAACAACTATGAAGTTGGCCTTGTCTTTGGAGAAGTTCATTAATAAAAAGGCCAGCTCCATGATTGGACATTTGTTTTTTAAATTACAAATGCACTTAAATCTAATTTTCCCCCTTTCACTTTTGGTAACAATCATGGAGCTGGCTTTGTCTCTAGAGAAGCTCACCAATGAAAAGGCCAATTTCAAGATCTTCAAATGTTCCTAAATCTAAATTTTCCCATTTTCCTTTTGGTAACAGCTATGGAATTGGCCTTGTCTTTGAAGAAGCTCACCAATGAAAGGGCCAGCTCCATGATTGAACATTTATTTTTTAAGATTTAAAAATGCTCTTAAATCTAAATTTTCTGATTTAACTTATGATAACAGCCATGGAGCTGACCTTGTCTCTGAAGAAGCTTACCAATGAGAAGGCTAGATCCATGATTACAAATGCTCCTAGATCTAACTTTTTCATTTGACTTTCCAAACAACCATGAAGTTGGCCTAGTATGTGGAGAAGCTCACCAAAAAAAAGGCCAACTCCATGATTGAACAATTATTTCTTAAGATTTGTGGACCTATCAATTATTTTTCTGCATTAACATTCTTATTGTATGAACTTGGCTGGGAAGGGGATTAGATTTAGGAGCATGAAGTTTTTGTTGATATTGAGTGTCTGAGAGGCAATTTAAGGGGAGTATCTTAGAAAGATAGAACAGTATAGAAATTTCATTTTTCTTTTTCTTTTCTTTCATAACTTCCAATTCATTTGCTTGGATAATATTGTTTGTTGCAGCCTTTTAAAAAGGATGACATACTCAATTAGGGCTAATATTGTTTGTTCCAGCAATTTAAAAATGATGTACTCAATTAGGGCTAATATTATTTGTAGCAACAATTTAGCAATGTATGATATAGATTCTATGCAAATTTTCTTTTGTATATACTGATTATATGTACTTGGGAAGACCAAGAGAGTTCTTAATATATGTGGAGTGGATAATGTTGAACCATTGTAGCTCATTTGGATTAATATAACATTATAAACAAGGATGGAATTTTTTTGGACATCATGAGATTTTGATTTGGTTGGTGGCAGTCTTATGTGGTTTACATGGGAGTAAATCATAAAGGAAGATTGGGGGTTGATCTGATTGTAGATTCTCATTATGAAGTCCTGTCATCTGTTTTGGGAAGGTAATGGATAAAAACTTCAACTGAAGATGTTCAATAGGGCCCTGGTAATCACATGCAATTTATATAAAATTAAATAATCCTCTGAACCTTTTGTTTTACAAGAGCTAATTAGACTCTCCATGAGTTAAGGGGAAAATGTTAATTTCTGATGTTGAATTTTTGTTGCTTCATTTAATACTGATAACTTATTTTTCAGAATCATTTATATAAAATGAAATATTAACATTTTTTAAGTTCATTAAATTATATAGTATATTATATAATTTTCAAAATTTATGTTATTTGATTCAATTCTAACAATTCAAGTTTTCGCTAAGTGAATATAAACTTAAATAATATTATATAAATCAAAATAATTTATACTAAATAAATATGACATTACACCAAATTTCATCAAATTTGAATTATATTCTTGATTGAAGAAACCAAGTCACATCCCGGAGCGTGGAAGGACTAGTAGCTATAGCAATAGAATCCCCACTATACTAAGCATAGTCATAGGTAAGTCTTAGGTTCACAAATTTGATCTGTGGAAAATATCCTTGTTGGTTTGTAGAAATAATGATCTTTAAATTGGTTCAATAAAATATTTAAATAATAATATTTTTCATTTTTTTTATGGATTAAGTTTTTTTTTTGGTTTCTTACTAATTTCAGAAATTAGGAACTAAAACGCTCATGGTCACAGGTGATACTGCTTTTTCTTCTCACTTAGTATACATGCCTTAAATGGCTAATTCAAGTAGGAAATCCTGTCACAACATTTTTAACTGAAAGAGGAGCCCTTGTGATGGTGTGCAGGTAGGAGAAATTGAAGTTCATGCCCAATTACTCCTAGAAGACAAGCTGAGATTGAGCTAAAGCAGGAGGGCATGGCTACCATGGTGGGTAATGAAATTAATGATGCATCGACATTAGTAGCAACAAATGTACTAGGGATAGCTATGGGTTTGGAAAGCTCTGTGGTAGCCATGGAATCTACAAACGTAGCTCAAATTTATAATGATAAAGGAAGATTGTTGGTGCAGTGAAAATAGGGTGGAGATCAGTGAGGACAATATATCATAAATGTTGCATTCTCCCTATTGACTAAGGTAGCCTTGGTGGTGCTTACTTTCATGGGTTATATCTACTTGTGGATGGCTGTGCTAGCAGACATAGGAACTTTCTTGATTGTAACATTCCACAACATGCTTCTCTTAAAAGGATAGAAAGGTGGTCATGCTCATCATCATCATCATCATGGGTGTTGCAATGACTCGGATGTGAATGGGCATGGAAATCATCTGCACGATCATGATCATGATCATGGTATTTGCAAAGAAAACTCATGAGCACAATAAAAATCATAACCATAACCAAAACCATGATCATGATCATTAACATCATCGTGACCATAACCATAATCACAGTTATGGCCATGAATATGAGAACGAGCATTATTTTGATGTGGTGAAATGTAGTGCCCATGGACCGACCCATTTTATTATATAATGCCCTAGATTTTTCCTTTGTTTTCCTTCCTGCACCATCCTTTGGTACTCTGCTGGGAAAAGTTTTCAATTGAGTTTTCTAGAAGAACATCTACAACGGAACAGGTACATTAATTCATTTATTTTTTAGTTATTTAGTTTGTGCTTTTCTGGTTTTCCTATTGATAGTTTTCTTTCTGATTTGTTCTGGAGCGGGGTTTTGTTTATTAATTTCAAATGTTAATTGAATGTATTAGATGCTAATTAATTTTACTGGATGATTTTGTTATTTATTTTTAGTCCCTTTCAGTTTTAACAAGATCCGGATTTGAGTTTGTTTTTTGTTTTCTTTTGCATGTAAAATAAATAATATCAAATTTTAGATTAGGGCTTTCTAAATTTTGTTTAACCTTGGCTAGAAGTTTTTGGTATTTAGTTTGACTTTCGTTTGAAATTAAGTTGGAAATTGGTAGGATTTATTGGAATGATTGCTCGGGCTTTTTGTTTTGGATGAATTGTATGCATTTATTGCAAAAAAACTTGTTCGATCTTTTCCTCAATAAATTGTTCGTAGTTGCAGAAAATTTTGTTAATTAAAATTTATCTAGGAATTTAAGAGCTGTAAATCATTTTCTTTCAGGAACACTAGGTTGCTAGTGGATTTATTTTAGTTTCACACCATTTCGAAATGTATTGCTTCTAATCTTAGAGTTTGTTTTTATTTGGAAGAAAATTGGTTGCAAAATTATTTTCAAAATATATTGCTTCTGATCTTGGAGTTTGTTTTTGTTTGGAAGAAAATTGGTTGCAAAATTAACCTAGGGTTTTGCTTCGTGACTTATATTGAATTTCTATTATTGTGAACTTTTTTTTGCTTATAAATTGTTTGAGGATGCCTTTTTGTATATTCTTATCTTCAAATTGAGTTGTTAGTAATTTTTTTAAAATTTTGCTTTCGAATTATTTGACATCTTTAGTAAGATTTGCATCATGGATGGTGTGCTTGCTAGTGATTTAAAGCTTGGGATTGAATGATTGAACAATAATACACAATGTTATTTCTTCAAAATGTTTGGATCTATTTTTGAAATTTTATTGTCACAGATTTGTTTTGTTTTAGATGCAGTTGGTTATTACTTTATCATTGAATTTGGGGTTTCAATAATTTGCTATTAAATTATTGGAACATCAAATATTTTCATTGAATTATCCTGTTCAAGGAATCCCTGCCTCTGCAACCTAATTAACCAAAATGCAATTATTTGTCAAATTTTAGAAATCAACATAATTTTAATGATTTTTAATGATTTGCCTGGGTCATGGAAATGCACATTTTGGTATTAGATCAGTTTGAACTCATACATTTAGGGAATTTATCCTAGCTTAATATTAGTTCACAACCAATTTATATGTAAGATTTTCTCTTGAATTAACAAAAATGTGTAGTGAAATTTATGGTGTAGTAGCATAGTTTTTTTTAGCTCTTACCCGTTTTGGTGTGAGGGCTTGTTTTGTTGGTTCAAGGATAAATAAATGGATCGCAGTTCATAGTCTTCATATTTAAATTTTGATTTTATGTACGTGTTTCCTGATATGCTTGTGCTCCTCTCTGCAGCCACAAGAGTCAAAATGTTGTATGTCTCTTCAGTAACCCACTAAAAAGGAAAACCCTCCTATCTTTGCTATTTGCTCATCTTTTGAATTCAGGGAAGAAATGCATTTTTATTCATTCCTTTAGTCCTTAGAGAATTTGTGCCCTAGACCAGAGGACCCAAAATTCGGTTTTGGGGGGCAAGGAGGTTTTCTCATTTTTTCGGCAAAAGAAATGCCAACAATAGAATTTTATGGCGTTGACACTTGGATATGGAGCCCTTTGTGGAAATGGACCCAATTGGAAGGTATGGCCGATATGATGAGGTTCTAGGCCATGGTGTCGAAGACATACTAGATAATATTGTGTTGATTTGGTTTTTTATTAAATGGGAAGAGCGACTGAGAGTTGTAAACAACAAATCCTTTTAATTGGCTTTGTTAGTACAAGAGAAAGCATTAAATATATGAAGTTTCATTGTTTAAGTCTATTTTCAGAGAGTCTAAGTTTATTTTAGTTGGGTGCAGAAGTCTCTTCCAGATAATTTGGGGTGGATCAAAATGGCAACAACTAATATTACAGTAGGGAATTCTTCAACTTTGAATGGTGGGTCTGCTAAAAAAAATGGTATTCGTTGCTTGGTCTATGTTTTTTTGTATTTTAATGTCAGTGTGAAAGGAGCATATATTTTAAGAGATTTCAGGCTTCTAAACAATAGTTTCATAGATTTCTCTTGAATTAAAATATTATTTCCAGTTTTTTTGAAAGATTATCCTTTCCCAAATCACTATTTTGGCTCAAGCTGTCAGATGTACTCCCTACTCATATGTATTGATTGATCCTGGCCTTGATTTGTTTATGTGAGCTTCATAAATGGAAATTACTTTTGTTCCTTGTAGTACTTATAATAGAATTAGAATGAGGGAAATAAGCACCAAGGCCTTATGAGTGACTGTATAATAGTTTTCCACAATCCATATAGAATGTATAATAGTTTTTAAATGGAAGATCTCAAACCAATTCAACACGAGAAACTAGTCATATATTAGTTTAGAGAGCAGAAGTAGCAACATGATTCTGATGGCCCTTGACAATTTATGAACTACAGAACAACATTGTAAGAAGCTTTTCCTTTGCAGAGCTTAGAATTCTGATAATAGATCACTTCGTTCTACTACAACATTTTCCATTTTAATTAAGATGACAATACAATTTTGAGTGAGTAATGGTCCTCATATTCATCATGGCATATGATTATGGAAATTTAACTCTATTTTGCAGACTATGAGTGATATTCTCTTCTGTCATCTTAGTTTCTTGGATAATATAAGGTCTACTCTTCTTAATTAAAGCTGGATTTTTACTAGCCTCTATTTTCTAGGGGCATATTTAAAAGCACATAACTTGCAAGATAGGCATCTTATTGCTGGGGTGGATGGCCTTTCACATAGACCTTTTGTAAACATGTCACAGTTGGCATTTGTGCTCCCTTTCCTAATTCTTCTTGCTCTACCTACTGCAATAAATCAACTTCATCCTTCTCAAATCTTCTATTTTAGAGGCTAATGTTCCCATATATTCCTCTAAATTGATTTCTTCTACTTCTTACTCTTCCTTTGTAGATGCAATCTTAGTGGGGATACACTGATTGAATTGTAGGGGCTTCTCTGTGTTATGTTTATATATATGTAAATGTGTATTTGTTCACGTATGTGTATTTATATTCAGAATTATCAATGTAATATGATTGGAATGAGATATGTTGTTTAAAACTCCACTGATGAGTCTCCTACCTAAATATATTTTGAAATAGAACTATTTTAAGTTGAATATATTTAATTCTAAAATCCCACATTATAGACTGTGTGTATCTGTATACAGAAATAGATTACATCTGCATGTAATTCTATTAGACTATTTTATAAAAAAATAGAATACATTTGTATGTATTCATGTTTAAAAATCGTATTACATCTATATGTATTTATCGATTGACAACTATGTATGTATTCAATGCAAAATAGTCCATTTGTCAAATGTTCATTGGAATCAGTCAAACAAACAAAAGTTAGTGTAAGTGTGGAATAAGTAAATAACTGAAAACACTCCTTAATAAGACATTATATCAAAGATTAAACAATTAAACTAGTTTAAAACAAGAATCTATTGAAAGCATCATATTGTTCTTTATCTCTAAAGATTTATTAAGTCACGGGGCTCTCAGATTTGGTGAGAATTATGACTGTTAAAATGCAAATTTCTAGAGTTCATGAGATGCTGCAATAATCTAATCCTGTATGATAATTTCTAGATGATAAAATGAAGCTACTATAATCTAAATTGACATGAAATCTGATAAAAGAAGCTACAGTAAAACTAAGATGCAACCATGATTATGATTCCACTGATGCTATGATTGCTATTGCTATTGACAATATGATAAATTGCTTGAATGCTAAGATGCTTGATTGCTATTCTTGCAGAGTAAGATTGCACAAAGTTCAG
>VDFB02165761.1:0-14840 GCA_007258455.2 Sequoia sempervirens | reverse complement strand
CTCTCCCTCCTACCCACTCTCTCTCTCTCAACCCTCTCCCTCCTACCCCCTCTCCCTCTGTTAGGTCTCTCTCTCCATCTCAACCCTCTCCCTCCTACCCCCTCTCCCTCTCTCTCTCTCTCTCAACCCTCTCCCTCCTATATTGGAAAAATATGTCTCAATCCCACAGGCTGAAACCTCTATTGGAGCCAAGTCGGTGTGACATATTCTATGTCTGGTCGATGAGTAGATTTGTAACCTTATGTTTTGTACAGGTCGATGTGACCTTGTAGAAGTCTTGCCAAACGGTTACACATTGGAGTCTTCGGTGTGACATGTTGTGTTTGGTATGTTCTCTTACCGCGTGGAGATCTCTGGATGACAGACCATACATATCGTTTACTGGGGAGACCCTTGGCCGAAAGGCTTAGTTCGGGAAGAAGCCTTAGCAATGAAGAAAGGTCTCGCCGATGGGGGAAATCTTGGAGTCTTCGCGGTGACACAATGACTTTGGTATGAAGTCTCAGCGGCCGATGGAGAGTCTCGCCAATGATGAGGGTTCTTCGGTATAACTCTTGGCGAACGGTGGTCTCGGGGTAACTTGGAGAACTCGGTAAGAACTCTCAGTGAAGAGTGGTATGTCTCACCGATAACATTTGCTTGGTGTCCTCGGAGTAACATGTGATGGCTTGGTAAGAAGTCTTATCGTTGTGTGAAGTCTTGCCAACTGTTCGGTGCTCAATGTAATTAAAGGGGTCTCGGTGTGAAGTCTCAGCGACGAACAAAAGTCTTGCCGACTGCTGATCACTTTGGAGAAAGTCATTGAACCTCGGTATGATCTCTTGGTGAAAGATGATAGTATCGCCGATGTAAGTTCTATTGTCTATGTGACTTTTGAACCTCGGTATGAAGTCCTGGCAAAAGCAACGAGTCTCGCCGACTGGTGGATGCACATGGATTAACATGAAGGCTCGGCGTGAGGTCTTGGCGAGAGCGATAGTCTTGTCGAAGGGAAAACTGAAGTCGATGCAATGGGTGAACTCGATATAACCTCTTGTCGATTGTAAGGACTCTTGGCGATATCGATACACATTTCACTTTTTTTTTTTTAAAGCACATAACGCGCTCGCATTATAACGCGCTCTCGTTATAACACGCTCGTGTTATGTGTTTCCCCATTTTTTTCCCATTTGGCCACAAAAAGTGCGACCAACTTCATGCACCCACCCCTTGTTCATTCACATTCAAATTAAGTATCTATCTCTGCAAAGTGGCTGTATGTATGTCCTCATTTACATTGAACCTAATTAGATGTATGCTTTGTTTGTTCAATTAAACTGACTGTAAATATCGGCCCCTATCCCTTACAGTCAATTGTCATAATGGCTAACTCCTACTTATGTTACTATGTTGTTTGAGAAATGGTACTAACATAAGTAGGACTCAACCATCATCAAAGTTAGTTGTAAGGGAGAGGGGTCGATATTTACGTCACATCAAAACACTCTTGCCTTGCAGTGCATGTAGTTAGAACTACTATAAAATTCATGGAAAATACCATGACTTATAAACTACTGGAAAATTCCAAGAATCTAAATTTCATGGAAAATGCCATGAACTTTATACCACTTCACTGCATTCTCTGTAGGGAAAAAAAGCTCCTCTGTTACCCACGATCAGCTCCTATTCCCACACATAGCTCCTCTCCCTTTTTTCTATGTGTTTGTTCTTCAATTTAACTGACTGCAATTGACAACCCCTCTCCCTTACAACCATCTGTGATAGCATATGACTCATACTTGTGTTATAACCATGGAATGAAAGAGCATAAATAAATTGAAACATCAATAAGATAGATATATACATACATATATAGATAGATACATATATATACATATATATATTGCAGAGATAGATATATACATACATATATAAAAGTTGCATAATACCAGCTCGACTGTCAAGGGACATGGCATAAAAAATTTACCCGACTGGGATGTTGATGACGTGGAACCCTTGCTCAAAGTTAGCCTACCCACCATCGGTTACATTCAACTTAATTAGATGTATGCTTTGTCTGTTCTTCAATTGTACTGACAGTATGCGAAGAATATCTCAAACAACATTATGAAACATTAACACAACTTGAAACAACAGTATGATAGAAATATTTGAACCCTTTATTGTCTTGCAAAGCTATTTGAAGATATAAATATTTGTATCATGCTGTTGTTGCAAGTTCATATATATGTGTATCATAATGTTGTGTCAATTATATGCATGGTTAGCTTGTTCTTCAATTACAGTCAATAGTAAATGTATGGATTCGTTGTTTCAATTGGTATCATTATTTTCAATATTAAGTGTATGCTGTTTACTAATCACTGTGTTCGTTCAATATAGAGGAAGATAAATCCGCAAACAAATAGTAGGCGATCTTCAAGGAGGAAGCCTCCACAAAAGCGGAGCTAGACAACTATGCCCGCACACAAGAGAGGTGTGCATCTACCACATAGCGATGAGGAGGATGTTGTCATTCCTGTTCACCAGCGAACTAAAGAACCAAGTAGTGAGGAGGAGGTAGAAATTGTTTTGGAACAACCAATCGAATCTGTAGTGCAAGCTAACCCAGCTGTATCAACCAAAAAGGTTGCACCAAGGCGTGAATGGACCCAGGCTGACATGGACCATGCCCTTGAAGATGTCGAAGACTATGGCTGGTCAACTAGAGGTGCAACAAAAAAGTGGGGTATTCCTACCTCAACATTGTCCAATTGGCTCTAGGTGGTATGACCACTACAAAAAGGAAAGGGCCCCCAACAGTCCTAACTAAGGAGGAAGAGTCATTGATCGTCGAATGGTGCAAGGAGATGGATTTTGTTGGCCAAGGTTTGGAGATCATCAATCTGAAAACGAAAGTGGCCCAAATATGCGAAACAAGGAATAATCCCTTCAAGAATGGGCTTCCTGGCAAGTCATGGTGGACAAGATTCAAAAGAAGGCATCCTGATCTCTGTTTGAGAACCCAAGGTCAAGATAGAAACCGTGCTATAAATATGAGGCAACCGGTTGTAAGTGCTTTCTACGACACTTTGGAGAAGGCATATGCAAGAGGGAACTATGGACCGCAGAGGATTTGGAACTGTGATGAGACAGGGCTGCAAGCTGGCCGGAATGGTAACATGAAGGTACTTTCCATGAAAGGCGTGAGAAGTGTTGCTTACATTATCCCAAAGAGCTGGGAGTGGATCATGATTCTAGCATGTGTAAACGCTGCAGGTCAAAAACTTCCAGGTTTTATTTGTTCAAGAGCAAAAAAAATGTGCAAAACTACATAGTCAACTGTGAGCCAGGAGCATATATGGTTGTTCAACCTCACGCATTGATGACGAAAGAGCTTTTTATCAAATGGCTCAAGTTCTTTGCTATGCAAGTACCTGGGGGTTGCTCACCCACCCATAGACACCTCTTGATATTTGATGGGCATGGCAACCATGTAGCCTTCTCTACCATTACCAAAGCAAGGGAGCTTGATATTGACTTGCTCACCCTACCCGCCCACACATCACACAAGTTGCAGCCTCTTGATGTGAGTGTTTTCTCATCTTTCAAGTGTAACTTCAAAAAGGAAAGAACAAATTGGACCATTAGACATCCAAATCTAGAGATAAGAAGGGCAGAATTGGCTACACTTGGTAGCCTAGCTTTTCAAAAGTCATTGACTTTTTCAAACATTACAGTTGGCTTCAAGAGGATAGGTATTTGGCCATTTGATCGAAATGCTTTGGATAATGACATGAGGGTTAGCGATACATTCCACTTTGTTGCCCCTGAGGACGCATCAGCTACTGTAAACATTCTAAGCCTTTCCAACAATGGTTTAGCAGTCAATGAGGGTGAGTCTAATGTTGGAATTGCAGAAGTTGGAGATCAGAAAAATGGGATGAATGGTTAGTATGTTCTGCGTTTGTTGTATGAAGTTATATTTCAGTATGTTGTTACACTATGTACCATTGTTTGATATGTTGCTTATTTCGAATCAGCTCAATTAGATGTATGGTTAGTTTGTTCTTCAATTACAATCGATCTTACATGTATGCATTTGTTGTTACACTATGCACCATTTTTAGATATGCATATATGCAATTGTTGTATGAAGTTAAATTTCAGTATGCTGTTTGAGAAATGGTATTAACATAAGTAGGAGTCAGCATATGGTTAGTATGTTCTGTATTTGTTGTATGATGTCATATTTCAATATGTTGTTACACTATGTACCATTGTTTGATAGGTTGCTCATTTCCAATCACCTCAATTAGATGTATGGTTAGTTTGTTCTTCAATTACTATCGATCTTACATGTTTGCATTTGTTGTTACACTATGTTTTGCATTTGTTGTATGAAGTTATATACGCATATATGCAATATGCATATGTGCATATGTTGTATGAAGTTAAATTTTAGTATGCTGTTTTGAGAAATGGTATTAACATAAGTAGGAGTTGGCATACACAATATGAAATATGCATATGCATATATGCATATGTTGTATGAAGATAAAATTTAGTATGCTGTTTGAGAAATGGTATTATCATGAGTAAGAGTCAGCATATGCATATGTTGTATAAGATAAAATTTAGTATGATGTTTGAGAAATGGGATTATCATAAGAGTCAGCATATGCATATGGTTGTGGATACTGTCAACAATTTCCTTCTCTATTTGCATTTAAATTACATGGATTGGATTTGTTTGTTCTTCAAATACTCTCAAACTTACATGTATGAATTTGTTGTTTCAGATTCCAATGAACGACTTGAACCAGTAGTATTGGGAGACCAGAGTACTATTGGAGACATATCTCTTTCTCTGCCAACTCCACCTGAGTAGCCCTCCTGGCTCTTTGATGGTGCTGCCAATCTTGCTATGGATATGCATGTGGATGAAGAACAGAGTCTTTCAATGCCATCTCCACCACACTGCATGGGTCCCAATAAATTATTACATTTCTCTGCTGATTGTGGGGACAATGACTATGAGCAGTTAGGAGATAAAACATATACTACAGATAGTGAGATTCCAGAAACAAATAATGTCGATTTGATTGAGCCTTTGAGATGCCAAAAAACTTCACGCATCTCACAATTCTTGAAGCTACCGGTTCATGTGGTGAAAGACAAGTCTAATAAGGTAGCTAACCATGGGATCAAGTTGCAAAGAGGATCCCAACTCCTAACTGCTGATGACTTCATGGCAATGCTAAGTGAACAAGACGAAAAGAAGAAGGAACTAGAAGAACTAAAATTGAGGAAGAAGCAACAGCTTGTAGAGCACAAGATAGAAAGGATTACAGAATTGGAGACGAAAAGTCTTTTGAGAATTGAAAAGGAAAAACAATGAGTAGCAGCAGAGGCTGAAAAGGAGTTGCAAAAGAAGGAGAAGGACAAAAAAAGGGAGGACCAACGGAGAGAAAAGGAAGCCGCAAAAAGGGAAAAAGAGTTGGAGAAGGAACAAACAAATGGTGCAAAGGAGAGGCGACTTAGCAGCCCTCTAAATCCCTTGCCTGACCGCTATAGGATCTTCACAGATTTCATATCTATTCAATGCCCCCAATATTGTCCATCACCTACCCAAGCTACCAACCAAACATTTCAGAGTTGGAGTTATTCTCAGTCGCTCTCCTATACACACTCACCTAGCCCCACAAGAAGCCAACCATATGAGAGTTGGAGTCCTCGCTTACAGGCCTATCAAACCTCACCCACCCCAAGCATAATCCAACCAACTCAATCATGGAGTCCTTCTCCGTCACAGGCCACATCCAACTCACAAGACAACTTGCCATCAAATTTTAGTTTTCCTACATTTTTTGATTGATTTGAATGTTTGGTTGCTAGTTTTTTTTTGTGAACTTTTTGATGGATTTGAAATGATGTTTGAACTTTTTTTGTTTTGAATGTTTGTAACTTGAAACATCAGTATGGATACCATAGAGACAACATATTCCATCATGTTACTGTTTATCTTTGCAATATGACAACATATGTATATATTTATCTCTGTGAGAGGAAACTTATGTATCTATCTATAGTAATCTATACATATATGTATCATAACGGTGTATCAATCTATTGTTTTAAGTTAATTTGAAAATTTAGTATGTTGTATCATTATGTGCAACATACATATGTATGGTAATGTTGTATTCGAATGGGTTGGAAATATTTCGACCATAACAGAGCTTAAAGGGAGAGTGGCCGATGACAGCATAAAGGATGGTTATTGAAATTAACAAGGTGTCCACTCATTTAAATGTAAATGGACAAGGCAATTGCTGACAATATGCACATACATATGCATATGCGGACTCCTACTTATGTTAATACCATTTCTCAAACATCATACTAAAATTCATAGTGTAACAACAAATTCATACATGTAAGATTGAGTGTAATTGATGAACAAACTAACCATTCATCTAATTTAAATGTAAATGGAGAAGGCAATTGCTGACAGTATGCACATGCACATGTTAACTCTGCTTATGTTAATACCATTTCTCAAACAACATACTAAAATTTAACTTCATACAACAATTGCATATATGCATATGCATATTGCAAATACTCATATGCATATTGAAAATATGCATATTTGCATAGATGCAATATGCATATGCATATCTAATTTTGGTACATAGTGTAACAATAAATGCATACATGTAAGATCGATTGTAATTGAAGAACAAACCAACCATGCATCTAATTGAGCTAATTCGAAATGAACAACATATCAAACAATTGTACATAGTGTAACAACAAATTCATACATGTAAGATTGAGTGTAATTGAAGAACAAACTAACTATGCACTAATTGAGGTGATTGGAAATGAGCAACATATATAACAATGGTACATAGTGTAACAACATACTGAAATATAACATCATACAACAAATGCAAAACATACTAACCATATGTTGAATCCTACTTATGTTAATACCATTTCTCAAACAACATACTAAAATTTAACTTCATACAACAATTGCATATATGCATATGCATATTTGCATAGATGCAATATGCATATGCATATCTAACATTGGTACATAGTGTAACAACAAATGCATACATGTAAGATCGATTGTAATTGAAGAACAAACTAACCATGCATCTAATTGAGCTGATTCGAAATGAACAACATATCAAACAATTGTATGTACATAGTGTAACAACAAATTCATACATGTAAGATTGAGTGTAATTGATGAACAAACTAACCATGCATCTAATTGACTTGATATTAACATAAGTAGGACTCAACCATCATCACACATAGTTGTAAGGGAGAGGGGCCGATATTTACAGTCACTTTAATTGAAGAACAAACAAAGCATACATATGATCATTTCAATAGACATGTAATTGTAGACCTGCAACTTGCATATATATAATGGCAGTATTAGAACACTATCATACATTCCATAGTTTCGGGTGGCATGCACCTATGTTTTGGCCAAAGTATGTATGTATGTGTGTATAAGTATATACACACATGCATGTGTATACATACTATACACACATACATGTATGCATGTGTGTATATACTTATACACACATACATGTATACATACTATACACATTAGTATGTATACATGTATGTGTGTATAAGTATATACACACATGCATACACGCATGTGTCTATATACTTATACACACATGTATGCATGTGTCTATATACTTATACACACATACATGTATGCATGTGTGTATAGTATGTATACACACATGCATACATGTATGTGTGTATAGTATGTATACACACATCCATACATGTATGTGTATATACATACTATACACACATACATCTAGGTATGTGTGTATAAGTATGTATGTCTATGTCTCAAATACAAACATACATACATACATAAATAATTATGTAGTATGTATGTATGTATGTGTGCATACATGCATACATAATATTTTATTGTTTAGTCTAATATAAAGATGTTGAATATTATATCAATTTAAAAAGAAATGTTTAGTCAATTAAAAATTAAAATGATTACTAAATTGACTAGGAAAATCGTATAAATGATTAGTCAATTAAAAGAATAAAATGATTACGTAATTGACTAGGAGATTTCTATAAATGGATATGACTGTATTCCCTAAATCAGTCATATTTGAAGCAAAGACGAAGGATAGGGAAGAGTGGACGATGGGGGTCGAGAATTCTTGAGCGAGGGGTTCACGGCAATGATCAAAAGAGCCGGCTAAAACATAGGTGCATAAAACCCTTCACAGTCGAGCTGCAGAAACACACATACTGCCACTATACATATGCAAATTACAGAGTACAAAATGCAAACTAAGCTATATTTGAATGGCAGACTGTGTGTATATGTGTGTATACACACATATATATGCATATATTCCAATTACAGAGGTATAAAACGAAAACAAACACATATATTATGGCGGTGTGTGTATATGTGTGTGTAGACATATAAATATGGATATATACAGACATATACACACTATTGTGTAGTAATTGCTCATACATGTAACTGTATACATGCATATACACACACTAGGCCATTTATATGCATATATATAATTGTATTCTCACATATAGACACAGTCCGCCATTATATAGTTCTATTATTGCTAGAAAATTACATTTGCGGGCCGTTGTTGTGTGTATATGTGTGTATACATAGATATATATGCATATATATACATTTATATGCATATATATTTGTGTATACACACATTTACAAATGGTCGGCCATATATATGCCTATATATATCTGTATAGTCACATATACACACAGTCGGCCATAAAATACACAGTAGTGGCCATGAATACGCTGCAACAAAGCTTCATTACATGATGAAAGCATTACAATTTTTTCTTGCACATTTAACAAAAGAAAATCGCAAGAAAAACCTAGAAAAATATTGCAATGCATAGTTACTGCCTGAGTGAGGTTGGAAGACAACCTCACCTGCATAGCAAGAAGATATATAGTTTTGTTTTATTGAATATGGTGTTGATAAACACAGAAAGCACGAAAAATGTATCACCACCACTCGGCCATGGCCTCACCACCGTTGGCGTTCGTCCTAACCAGAGCTGGTTCTCAATGGAACCGCTGAAAATGAATGATGTCTCATTAATGGGTGTTTCGTGAACAAAATGCAAGACCAAGCGAATGGTGTGCATGCTGAGGTGGTAGGCGTTAAGGCCGACAGCGGGGAATGTGTAGCAGTTAATGCGCATTAACTAGGATATGCATATGCAAGTACTGGCGTGGTGCCAAACAACAATCGGTCATACAGATGTCCGCGATAGGTATACGCCTAATTTTTACTCTTTTTTGGCAATTTTTGGAAATCACCTCCAAAACCTTGGAAAGCGTGCTCGAAATATTGCCAAATTTTTATTTCAAATTGCCAGCTCGACAATGAAGGCACGTGGCAAAAAAAATTTAGTCGACTCAGACGCTAATCATGTGGACCCCTCGCTCAAGGTTACCCTACCCACCATCAGGCCCTCTCCCTTATATACTTGGCAGAAAAAGATACCAAGCATGTACTTTACACCTTTTGGAGGAGGCCCTCGAATATGTGCAGGCCAAGAATTAGCCAAGCTGGAAATCGCTATTTTTCTTCACTATCTAGTAACCCAGTTCACGTACAAATCAAACCCATTCCTTCATATTTCCAAATACATATTTTTTGAAAATGAGATAATTATTCTGATATTAGTATTCAAAATTATAGTAATAAGATTTATTGATCATCAGTATTAATGTTCTTATTCTTTTGTGCGCAGATGGATCCATCATGATGATGATATAATAAATTTCCCTGCTGTTAGTTTTAAGAATAAGTTGCCCATAACTGTAAAAGCTCTGCAACGCTGAGAAACACCAGAAGTGGCAGATATATCCATCAAATCGAGAATAGTAATTTATACTAGTAACTGTTGAAACGAAGAATTTAGGAAGTTCGAATATATGTGTATATCACTAAAGATAATAGTCCTGAAGAAATGTTTGACTATGTGGAGGATAAAATCCATGATGTTTTCATATACTTGGTTTTATTTAAAAAACAATTCACTGTATGTTATATAAAGGTTTATATATAATTACTTGGATTTGCATTGAAAATTCTATTTAATCATCATGCAAGTAATCAAATAATGGGATCGGTTGCTCTTATATATCTCTGGTTCTTAAATCTCATACGGCTTTCTTTGAAGTGCTCAGGGATATTTCCTATCTTTTGTATCTGTTGTTTTATTTTTAGATTTTCTCTCGGTTCTTCTGTTTTTAATGGTTTTAGACCATTGCAATTTCGTTGTTTTATTGAAAATGATACTCAAGAAGTTTGTATTCTCAAAAGATTTTGATAATATATGTTAATGGTTAGAATAATTTAATCTTTTGAAAAAGTATGTTTAAAAATTGGGTGAATTTTGTTTGGATTTTTTTAATGACATTTGATTAGAGGTTGTTTCAAATATGATCTAAGAGTTTCTTTATATTCTACCTTTCTCATGCATTGTCCTAATTTGAAACGTGTATTAGGGACCATGCATGAGAATGGAAGATCATACATTCAAGGTCATAATTTGATTGGTTCGTGATCAAGTCTAGGCCCAACTCTACAAGTTTTTGTGTCAACAAGTGCTCAACTTGTCTTTTCACCACTATAATGCTTCCTCTTTGAAAATAAAAGATCATACATGGCCTTCTTCCTACCTGCTCCATACTCCGAGTCTACCACATCCAACTGGGGAACCAACTCCCTCGCTAGGATGCGGTCTGTTAAGAATTTTGGGAGTTTGAAAGGCTCCTCTTTGAAGCTATGAATCCTAATCATTGTGTAATGGGTTCCGAAGAACCAATCATAGGGAACCCAAGAGTTGGTCGTCCAATCTCTTTGCTTGTCTCTCACTCTAAAAGTGATTTCCTTTGGACTCAAGCCAATCAATGTTGGGCCCATGAATCTCTCAGAGAACTCATATTAATCGGCAATGATTGAAATCAAATGAGTTCATGCCAAAACCAAGATGACTCTTTGCACATCCATAGACTCATTTGCCATAGTCAAGTGCATATGAGGCTAAAAGAACTGCGAGTTCTGATAAAGCATCAAGTGTAAAAGGAAGGACTAGTATCTAAAAACTTGTTGGTGGTTGAAATTGGCCAGCTGATAGTTGAGAGTCTGCAATGACTTCAACAAACTCCATCTTGTATGCTTGCTTTTTGGTGACTATCTTTATGCGGAGATTATCGCCAACTAAAAATCATGTACTTTTACATCATGATCAAGGCAAAAAATGAAGGCCAACATTGAGAAGGCATCTTGTACATCGCGTGTGAACCTTGGCGCTGCTATGCGGAGAGTGAGCAACACTGTGTTAGTTGGGTCCAAGTGGAGCCTTGCATTCAAGAAACAAAGCTGGTCATCTCTGGATTGCCAAAGTTACTGCAGTTTGACATCGTTGCAGATATCAACAGTAGGGTCATATTCTATTTGCAACATCTCTCTTATTATAGCCGCATCAACAACTATCTTGAGGTGCCTCCCTGCAATGGTCCTGTTACCTGGTTTGTAGCAGCGTACACAAATGTCCACTAATTCAGGGTAGGGGTGAACCATGTGAACCATAAACTGTGCCAGCATTGATCTCCATAACCTGATTCTAAAGGTTTATGAATCTTCAGCTTTGACATTTTTGAGTATTCGTGCATGTGCTCCTCCTAAATTTTTGGGATTATTTGATGGTACTGGGTCGAAAATGTAATCGGTAGAGTCAAGCACCAAACTATACCTGAGTTGGCCTAATGATGGAGAACTTGTACTCTTGAAAGAGAGGTCACAAGTTCAAATCCTGCAGGGGGTAAGATATGTACACCTCGTATTGTGGAGCATGAGTTAGGTGCCTCCCTCATATTGGGAGTACGAGGAGTCCCATATACTGTAAGTCGTCTGTAGACCCAAAAACAGATTGCCTGGTATGTGGACTATAAAAGGACCTTTCCTTTCCTTTTCAACTCTCTGACATTTGAAACCACTGACTTTAGCTGAGCAAGAGCCAAAGCATAATACTTCATGTTCTTTAGCTCTAGTTTTGAGACAATAAAATGTATTTTTAGGATTGAGTCCATTTTTTGTGGTCATATCATGGGGCCCTTTGACATAGAAAGTGGGATATGCCAATTTTAAAAGCATTATTTTTCATATTGTCACATTGCAAATTTGTTCACAAATTGATGTGTTCTTAATCAAGATTTTATTTAATGGACATTTGGCTTTATGCCATCATAATTTAATATAGCTTGGCACTTCTAATATTTTAATTTTTTTAATCAACTTTATTAAACATTGCTTAATATGAAGATTAATAAATGTGTAGACATTTAAAAATAATTAACTATTTCTTTTATTTCCTCATCACTTTTCATCATCAATATTAATTATATTATTTTTAACTATTTAATTAATTCATTATTTTTCCTTTTTTCATATCAATTAAATATGTTTTAATTATTTAATTAATTTATCATTTTCTTCCAACCACTTTATTTTAATTATTTAATTTTCCTCTATCCATATTGATTAAAATAGTTGTTAATTATTTTATTAATTTCATAAATTCTTTTATACCCATTATTTAAATAATTTTTAGTTATTTAATTAATTCATGCATTCTTCCCATCCACTGTAATTAAATAATTTTAATCATTTAACTAGCTAATATTTTTTCTAATATTAAATAAATTAATTTAATTTGGCTTTTCTATTTTTAATTCTTCTAAAAATAAATGAAATAATTAATTTAAATAATATTTTATTTATTTCCTAAATATATCTTCAAGTTATACACAATTAAATTAATTATTTTATTAATATTCTTCTATCTCCTCTTTTAGTGAACTGACTAAAAAGTGACTCCTACTCATTCTCGCTTCACTCATCCATGTTGCCATGCCCACAAATTTTCCATGTGAACATGCAACACAACCACCAATTTTCTTTTCTTTTTATAAAACTCTTAAGTTAACCTTGCTCTAGTATTTACTTCTCGTCCATAATATTTATTTTTCAATAAATAGATAATAATGTTAATGCAATATAGTTATTACCTAGTAGCGTTAATATCCTTTAATCATATCAATATTAATGGTATTACTATTTGCATTATTATCGTTGATTCATAATACTATTTTTTAAAATATTTATATTACTCTTATCTTCAATTTCACTTGCTTTTGAAATATTAGCAATGTTAATTATTTTAGGATAAGTTTAGTCATCCTTGTTGAAATAGATTTTAACATGTATATTATCATTAGTATTAGATTGTCATCGCCAGTCCCATTAATATTATTACTATTCCCACTAACAATAATAATACTAGTCTAAATTTCAATGTTTAATATTTAGTATAAATGATATAGGATTTGTAATTTGCTCCCAGAATATTGTAATCTATAATTGAAATTCTTAGAGCATCCAGGCATTATCTCATATTATTATTTACATTCTTAATTATTAATAATAATGTTGCTATGAGTATTGACATAAATTTTAGTATTAACATCATTATTTGTTGATGCTAAGATTGACGTTAAAATTGTTATCCTTATTTAACACTACTATTGTCATTACTATCAATATTGACGTAAATTTTAACACCACTATTTATTCAAGTACATTGTTGATATTATTATAACGTTTATGTTAGTTCCATATTAAAATCACTCTTTGCTAAATATTATTAACACTACTTATTAAATGCTCATATGTATATTATAATCGATGAACGGCTATAATAATGTTAATATTTATATATAGATATTTTGATTGCTATCACAAGAAAATATAATTAACATTTAATCTTAACAATTGGCAACACAATAAAATTTATTCCTTTATGTAACTTTAATACCATTTTACATTTAACAACTCTTATTCAAATGCCTCATAAAATAACTTAATTAATTCATAAGGATTCAAGTTTACATAATATTCCCAAAATGAATTGAGTAATTTATAGGACTTCATAGTGCACTTTTAAATATTTACAAAAGTGACCTTCAATCACAACCTAAGTTGAGGGGTTCTAGCCCCATTGTCCCCACCATGGACATTATTAACAATTAAGTGAGGTTAACTAAAGTAATCTCTAATTAAAGTTAATTGTTTGTGCACCAATTCTTAGCCATCAAATTGGATTAATCACAACCCTTAGATCTTAGAGGAAAACTCCAAGTAACCCTAAAACATAAGGATAATCTTTTAACCTATTTCTTCTCATTTTCACTTCATTTGGTTTTGCAGGTTTGGAGGAGAGAAAGAAATGGAGGATACCAAGTCCCCATTGTTGCAACTTGCAAGTTATGAAGCTTTTGTTTATACCATCATAATTACCATTTTTAGATTCTATTGGAAACTCCTTGCATGAAATCATTTTTTCTCTGTGTTTGTGTGTTACCAAAAAGTGCATACTTTGCTTGATATGGGAATAATTGATGATAAATTAGACTTAATGAGGCCTTGATTTGGTGTTGTGAGGTGTCTACACATCCACACTAGGTCTTGGGCCCTTGCAAATTGAATGAAATTCATTTATTGATGTCTTGCAAGAGTGTCGTAAGGTGTTGTAACACATCTTCACACTTTTCTAGGACCATAATGTTATAATTCACCTAAATAACCTTACTAAGACCTATTTTAGAGTGTTGTAAAGTATTGTAATAAAATTTCACACTTTCCTAAATTTTTCATCAATATTTACACCTTTCTTATACTTTAAATGGCCCCTTTATGCACTTACAT
>VDFB02165760.1:0-54257 GCA_007258455.2 Sequoia sempervirens | reverse complement strand
TCTCTCTCCCTCTCAACCCTCTCCCTCCTACCCCCTATCCCTCTCTCTCTCTCTCAACCCTCTCCCTCCTATGTTGGAAAAATATGTCTCAATCCCATAGGTTGAAACCTCTATTGGAGCCAAGTCGGTGTGACATATTCTATGTCTGGCCAATGAGCAGATTTGTAACCTTATGTTTTGTACAGGTCGTTGTGACCTTGCAGAAGTCTTGCCGAATTGTTACACATTGGAGTATTCGGTGTGACATGTTGTGTTTGGTATGTTCTCTTACCGCATGGAGATCTCTGGCCGACAAGCCATACATATCGTTTACGGGGAGACCCTTGGCCAAAAGGCTGAGTTCGGGAAGAAGCCTCAGCAATGAAGAAAGGTCTCGCCGATGGGGGAAATATTGGAGTCTTCACGGTGACACGCCGATGATGAGGGGTCTTCGGTATAACTCTTGGCGAACGATGGTCTCGGGGTAACTTGGAGAACTCAGTAAGAACTCTTACCGAAGAGTGGCATGTCTCGCCGATAGCATTTTCTTGGTGTCCTCAGAGTAACATGTGATGGATCAGTATGAAGTCTTACTGATGTGTGAAGTCTTGTTGACCGTTCGGTGCTCGATGTAACTAAAGGGGTCTCGGTGTGAAATCTTAGCGATGAACGAAAGTCTTGCCGACTGCTGATCACTTCAGAGAAAGTCATTGAACCTCGGTATGATCTCTTGGCGAAAGACAATAGTCTTGTTGATGTAAGTTCTATTGTCTATGTGACTTTTGAACCTCAGTATGAAGTCCTAGCGAAAGAAATGAGTCTCGCCGACTGGTGGATGCACACGGATTAACATGAAGGCTTGGCGTGAGGTCCTGGAGAGAGCAATAGTCTTACCGAAGGGAAAAGTGAAGTCGATGCAACAGGTGAACTCAATATAACCTCTTGTTGATTGTAAGGACTCTTGGCGATATCGAATGCTGACTGTGTTGGCATTAGGGAGACACAAAGAGTGTCTCACTAATATGCCAACACAACTTGACATGGTTACCATAATGTGAGCGCATTATTAACCAGTAGAGATATGTTCATTTAGGATTAAATAACGCACTCTCATTATCACTAAAATGGTAAAAAATCACAATATACCTGTGATGTCGGCCCACATTCTACATATTCTCCTGGTTTTGTGCGTGCTCCAACAAAAAGTAGCTTTTTGGTGATTGAGTGAAGTGTGCATGCATGATTTTGAGATTCCATCACCTTTTGAATGTTCTTTCCATCACCTTTGCATGAAATAGCAGAGTTTTCACATTGAGAGGTATATAATATCAATTCAAGTTTGAATTATAGTGATAATTGATATACAATTGAAATTTGGAGGGGAACAAGCTTTTGAAGAAGTCAAATTTTTGAGTTTGAGGAAGGAAGAAGCAAAGGCTGCATAATTGGGTAGAACTCCTCTATTTGAAACTTTTTTTTAGGTATGTGAAATCTTTGTACATTTTCTTTCATTCTATTATGGCTTGCTTTCATTTTTGTTTAGCTTATTCCATGTTGATCAAATTGTTTGTTTGTGATGCAATATCAGATTGCCAAGCCACTCAATAACACCATTTTTTAGGGAACTTCCTTCCCAAATCAATAAAGAGTAAAAGATCAATTTATACAAACTTTGTCAAATTCATCCAAAACTACTTTTCATTCAACCAAAATCCATTTATTTCATTTCAAGTTATAAGGCTATTGGTAGCCAATTCACCATCTCCATATAGAAAACCATTTTCAAAATCAACTTTCAACTTTGGTCTTGTCATAAACAATACAAAAATCACTCATCAACTCAACTTACCCCTTCAAGGCAAAAACAATCAAACACCTATGTTCCTAAGACCTGCAATCAAACATCATCCTAGCCATTTAAGATATCTTTGCTCAAATCAACACATTCATCATCCTATCTTGACTTAAACACCATTTGTAACAACAACAAGCAGCATTAGTTTAACACTGTCCCCAAACCTTTAAGATACCAATTTCATCATGTTTTGATTGTAATATTCCAATATATCAGTATAGACACACTCTAACTACTTTGCATTCAAGAAACCATTGCCATATATTGGAAACATATGCCCAAATCATCAAATCTTTCACAATATACCTTTAAAACATTACCAAGCATAGACACAACTGTGGCATCACAAATGAGACTGCTCCCAAGCACTTAACAACATTCCTTTCGCTGTTTCTACATATTCTCTATTTTTAGCAAACAATGCCAAATATCTCGAGGAGGCCAACATTCCATCTAATCGGGTGATTCCTTTTCTATCATAATGCATTTACAATATCCCAACTTCTTATTTCTATTTACCCCTGCCACACACATCTTCACATTGAAAAGACACTAAATATGATCCATTCCACCGACCTACTAGCCCTACATCGGTGGAATGGCTAAGAATCACTTTTTAGACTTTCTAAACAATTCTAAGGAAACCACAGAACGAGACTTAGGAAACTAAGTTCAAATTAGATTGATTATTTGAATTACAATTCCTACAACTTTCAAGAATTAAAGAAGTCTCTTTCCCTGACAAGAATCAAATCCTAGAACATGCTTGAATCACTATGCAACCTGAAAACAAGAATAGAAAAGGTTTCCAAAATAACTGAGCAGAGGTTTTTTTATTAATTTTTATTAATTTTTGGGATACAAGATCTTCCTTTCTCGAGCTTACAATTCTTTTTCAAGGTGTCTAAATTAGTTGAAATAATTTCCTCTTCATCTTCATCAACCCATCCTTGCCCTTCCACAAAAAAGACTCTTCACCTTCCTGCTTTTGTGCAATTTTACATTTTTACAATAATTGACAACTTTTGTTATAAAAACAACTTTTCAATAATATCACCTAGTGACCTATTTCATGGAGAAAATACATTGAAATTCATCATTTAATGACCTTCACTCATCATATTTACTTGAACATTACAAATTGAACAAATTAGCCTTTTGAAGGAATTTCATGACCTAGGTGCTCCTGCACCAGTTTGTCATGTTACAACCTTACGTTGTCAATGGACATTTTAATTCACACAATTCGATACACTTTCTGTAATACCCCCATGTTACTAATACTTGTATTATTATTTGTTACTCTTATGTGTGAGCTTGATTCTAGTTTCTAATGGTGGTTAGTTCACCGTCTTGGTGTGTGAGGATGCCTCCTGTATTAGGGAACCTTATTTCCTCTTGTTTACCGGCTTCCAGGAGTAAGCCGATTTTATGAGGGGAAGGATGTAATACTCCTCCTCTTACTGTTTGGATTTATTATTTTTCTATGCATTCGTTTGCTACTTGTGACTATGATGATACTATTATTGTTTGATTTGGTTGGTTAGATGTTTGATGATGATGTTATTTCACTATGGACATGATTATTTCATATGACATTATGGTTGGTTATATTAGTTGATTTTCAGAATTATGATATGATGCAGTGATTTAATTAGATATGTTATGAGATGATTATTAGTTAGAAATGTTGATTTATTGGTTATATTATAATTGTTAGAATAGGTGTGATGAAGGACAATATGGCATCACTTGTTCGCGAGTGCCCTGCTATGTTGCGATTCCTTCTCACAATGCGGTACTTCGATTTAATGCTTTGATTTTATATATATGTATGCACATGTACACAACTTTGTTTGTATGCAGGATTTGCAGGTACAAGTCTCGATTCCACCTGCTTCAGCAGGACAAGGCGAGCACCAATAGCCCAACAGTTAAATGTTGAAACAGAGGTGACAATGAAGTCATCTTGTCCCATGATGTCAGACCGTCTTGTTGATGGGTATTGTCCATTTTTGTAATTGTCGTCATTTGTGGTTTGTGTTGTGTTATGTCGTATTTTATTTAAGGTGGCATTTTATAAGTTATGATTTATTTTATTTAAGTGATTGAAATAATTGTTTATTTTTAATGTTAGATTAAATTGTATTTAAATATTTTAATGATCTAATTATTTTGAAAGTCATGTGTTTCAATTAAATGATAATTAAATATTAAATGTGTTTTAATTACTTTAATCAAATTATCTGATTGAGGATAATTATTGAATAAATTATTTAAATTAAATAGATAATGTGATGTGCAAGAAAAGTGGTAAAAATAGAAATTAAAACAATAAAACAAATAAAAGAATGAAAAAGTTGTGAGAACGAATAAGAATATAGATCTGATTAAAAAGCTTGCTTTTAAAGAATTGTTTTCTTTTATTTTTGATTTTTAGAGTTTTTAGAAGAAATGGGCAATATCTTTTATTTAATTAAGAATTTGGTAAGTTTTCCACACACAGAGGATTATTGTTACATAAGTTGAATAAGATATTGGCTTAGTATTTTGGAATTTTAGGGAGGATATTTCAATCTTTTGCTGTAGTTTGAGGAGAGTTATAGAAAGGGGTTTTCAATCTGTTACTGGTGTTGTCCTAGAGAGTTTCTGAACAAAGAATCGGGTTTGAGTTTGAAGGAAAAATGTTGAGAGAAGATTAGATTTGTAGTTGAGCACAACTTTCTGGAGGGGAGAATTCGAAGCAGATCCAGAAGCGTTTCGTAAAGGCTATCGGGTTCAAGCAGGCATCATCAGCTTCGCAAATAAGCGCAGGACTCCAGGTTTCATCTATTTCTTCTCTGGTTTTCGGATTTAAAGAAAATAGAAAAATAGTTAGATTACTAGGGGGAAAAAAAGAAAAGAAGAAACCTTAGGAAAGAAAAATATATTGAATAGTGAAAAATTGTTGAAAAAAATTGAAACTGTCTGGGTAAATTACTCTTTGGATACTCTTCCATTTTGGTTGTGTGAAAATAATGTTGAGTTGGTGAAAATAAAATATATGTTCTTATATTGAATCTGTTGTTTTGAAATTGTTGTGATTAGTCTAAGATTTTCTTTAAAACAGAATTATGAGAAAATTTGTTTTTCTCTATAAAGGCAATAGATCTCTGCTTATAAACTAAGAATCTTAATGTTTAGGGATTTAATATAATATCTGTCTCTTTTGAAAAAAAAAAGAGATTTCGGATTTTAGGAGCAGAATAGTATTTATTTTAAAACAATCTGTATTTTTGTATAACAGTGGAGAAAATTTGTATTCTTGTTTTTTAAATTTTTTAAATTATTCAATACTCTGTGTGTATGAAGGATATATATTTATTGCATATGTAATTTATAGTGATATATATTTAGTTGATTTATATTTACTGTTATTGAAGGACTGAAATTTTCATTTTATTTTTTTTAGCCTAATCGTACGGCGTCGAAATTTTGCTTTGGGAAGTTTTTGCTTGTTATAAAATTTTTAAATTTTTTTATATGGAACAAAATTTTTATTTGAAAGTTTTTTTATTAATTCAAAATTTTGTGAAGGGTGTTGGGAGGGACGGCGCTGGGCTGTACCCCCCCATACCCTATGTGCAGTCTGAAGGACTGCGCACAACACTCATTATGACTACTGCGCGCAGCAGTCATACTGACTGCTGTGGGCAGTACCTTACTGCCGAAATTTTGTTTATTTGTTTTTTTTTATATATATATAATATATAATTATTTTTATATATAATATATAATTATATTTATATATTTATATATATGTCTGTTTAAATATTTTAATTATTTATTATTTTTTTATATAATTATTATTTGGTTATCATTATTAAAATTAGTGATATATATGTATGTATATAGTTTTTTTTTTATATATATATATAGGTGTTAAAGTTATTATTCAAACTAAAATAAAATAAAATAAAAATATATATATATTATTTTTATTGAATGTGATTTAGTTGAGTAAACATGAAATGTATTATCTTTGAGTAATTAAGGAAAGCAAAATTAGATAAGTTGTCAATAATTTTATTGTTCTTTATTTTCGACACTATGTCGAGTAAAATAGAGATATTATATGTAATTGGTCGAATTCGTCTTCTCGAGTTAGATAATCGTGTGATCTTGTTATTGTTTTCTATCTATTGTTATTGACCTTATCCTTGTGATGTGGGAACTCTGTTGTGTTTTGAACCTCATTTGAATTATTGTAAATCTTGGTCTTCTCCAGAGGCATGTTTTATATCCTTTGATGTTTATACTTGTATCTTTGTGATTAGAATATTACATGATTTTGAGCTTTATTATTTGGAATGGTTGTACGTGGTTGTAGTCATTGTGATTACGATTTATCGCGAGATGGATTTTCCTCGTATGTCTTGTTTGAGTTTTATACTTTAAATGTTATCCTCGTTTTGGTTATACTTTCAGAGTTGAAACTTATTGGCATTCTGTTTGGAAGGGTTGAACGGCGTTGTAAGATCTTTTGGTTATGAGTGATGCGAGAGGGTTAATGCCCCGCATGGTTCTTGTTTTGGTATTATGTTATTTATGTTTTAGTTCAACCCTTGCCTAGTTTTGATTCATGTTAGGGGTCATAGGGAGAGTGGCTCTTCGTGGGCGTTGGCGCCTCAGGATGAGGAAGGGCTCAGGATAACCCACGAAAGAGTAGTTAAACAAGTGATAACCTAAACAATAGAATTTAGGGGGTTGGGTAGTTTAAAAAACACAAGATAATAAAACATTGGATTCCTCGGCTATGCACTAGGGCTACCATAGACTAGTGATAGACTGAGAAGGCCGTGGTCGGCAAAGTCATAGTCTCATCTTCACGAGAGATTATCGGCTCCGCATTAGCTACTCGGCGCCTCAGTTTGGAGGAAGGGCCAGGAGAATCCCATGAGAGCTATGCGATGACACTCTCCACATGACACCCTTGTGCTTTGTTGTAGTTGCCTCTGGATATTGTAATCTTTATGTTGTTTCTAATTTTAGGGTTAGGGGATCCATAGATGGGTGTCGGTGCCTCAGTTGGAGGAAGTGCTAGGGGATCCCATGAGAGCTATGCGATGACACTCTCCACTTGACACCCGTTTGCCTTGTTTCCGGTTGCCTCTCGAATTGTGTACTGAATGGTCGTTTTAGATTTATATGGAATCATGTTCTTTTTATGGTTTCAGATTTATTTGGAAATGTATTTTAGATGTTGTTGCAATTCTTTTGGATATTGTATTCATCGTGTTGTTTCAGATTCTTGTGGATTTGGTTTATGATTACTATTTAGTCACTTGTACATTTGGTGATACTTTGTTTAATTGTGATGAATTTCATAGTGTTATCTCGTTATGTGATTTGTGATCGTTGATGGTTGTTCATTGTATGCCTTGAGTTGTATTTGTTTTTGTTCTATGTTGTTGTTGAGACGGTTTGACATTCATGGTCGGGTTCTCTTCCTCGTCACCTCTGAGCACGGGGGGTGAGTTACTTTTAATTCACATGGTTGGGTGGAACGTGCTCCGCACCCGTTGGGTTCCCCATCAACATCTTGGCTTCTCAGCATTCCGCAGTGGAGTTGTACCAGTAATCACTTGTATTTCATATTTCATTATTCTTGTATCAATCCCCATGTTGGGAAATTCAATGTAATTCATTTATCAAAAATTGTAATGTAACATTAAAACAACGATGTAATAGTTAGGATCATTTGTAACTGTATTAAGTGATGTATCATGGGTATATTATGTGATGTCTATTATTCTTGTATCATAGTTTTGGATGTATCCTTATTCATGGTTATTTTAATATAAATAATATTGTTGTAATCTTTATCTTTATTTCCATTTAGTTTTTGCGATGTAACCTCGCGTGCCCCCAGAGAACTAAGTGTGTTAATGTTATGTAATGTGCTATGTGATTATGGTTAAATGTTATTACATGTTTAATTTAATTATTTAAAAAAAAAATTATTCGCATTGTGTGTGTTCTCTAGGGTTTGCACGACGAGCGTTACACTTTCCTATTACATTTTTAAACCACATCTCTTTGAGGAATTTTGTTAAATTTAACAATTTACTTTCTTTGTGTATGCTTCCAAAGCTTTCATTGAGTTATGCTTCCAAAGCTTTCAATTAGTTAATTTGACAACTTAGCACTTTTTGCACAGGTAAAATTATTCCTCATGCCGAAGAAACGAACTGTTAAAAGGAAAAAACTAATAGATGATCAACTCCAAGTCATCAAAGATAAAGAGAAAATGGATGAGGGAATTTCGTGAAAAGTAGAAATTGGGAACAATTGATGAAAACAAGCCAGTTGAAGAGGAACCTCAACTATCAAAAAGAGAAAAGAAATTGGCAACACAAAGGGCACGAATACGAAAAAGTTGTGCTAGGGGAGATGCAAATACCATAGTTGGAGACACACCATCTACTACAAGTGAATACGAAGGGACACCATTAAGCACAAGCGAATATGGAGGGACACCATCTACCACAAGTGAGTATGGTTGGACACCATCCACCACATTTGAAGTTGAGAGTACATCATCACTCGGAGTTGAGGAACAAGGTATGTCTTCTATTCCACCCTCGATCAAAGGTATGCAATCTAGCCCACCTCAATTAAATATTGATGAAATTGCTAATGTTGAGATGTATGAACCTAAGAGAACACCACCCAGAATTTTGCGTATAAAGCCAAAGTTTTTGATTAATATTGATGAGGATATTTTGCAGCACATGGAAGGTAAGATTCCAGAACGCACTTGTAGAAGATATGCTGATAAGATTTGGCAAATTTTCTTTGAAAGGCTAAAAGAGACTGTAAGATGTCAACTATTTGTTCAAATGATGCAGGGTTTAAATTACAGAAACATCATGAAGACTCTTGGGTTGAGAACATTGAATGCATCAAGTGAAAACACTATTGTGAAGAATCTAATGGATGCTTATGACAGTGTGGGTAATACCTCACACTCAAAGGATAGTAATGTCACCCGACGTGTCATTACATCGACTTTGGTAAGCTATCAAACAAAGAGATCTCACCTCATTAAAAAGACAAGTGAACAAATGGGAATTAGTAGAAAAACTTTATCAAGCTGCGTTCAAAGGTGGCAAAAGAATTGAGGGCACCGATTCAAATGAATTATGGGCATTCTCGGGGAGACTGCCACAAAGATAAAAAAGTTGTTGAAGCATTGAGAACACTAATTGAATATTATTGGAAGAATAATACAAGGCCATCTCGAATCAAAAGGGATGTCGTAAGAAGGAGAATCGGTAGTCGAAACCGTGAGCCACATCCAAAGCATTTTTTGGATACGACTCAAATCCAATTTTTTCATAAATTTCAAAATTCTTATCCTCAAATTAGTATTTCTCAAAGATTTTTTGAAATGATTAAACCTTTTTATGTCAAGATAAATCACACACGCACTACTTGTTGCTATAAACTACATATTGAATTCTCTAACCATCATGATGTTTATCATTCTATATGTTTACATTTGCATACTAACGATGTTTTGCAGGATTGTGGCATAGAAGCCCCACCAAAATCTTCAAGAAAGTTCTTATCAAAATTTTTATGTGAAATAGAGGATGGCCAAATATTCTATAGGATAGCATGCTTGGATGGTTCATGCGAGCGTTGCGGTGGCTTGCAATGAATGCTAGTATGTTAACATATGGAAAGCACATATGAGGTGAGACAAAAACTAGTAGAGTTCAGGAAGTATAAAACAGTGGCATATGCTACAAAAGATGGGTCTGAAGCAAAAAGGTGTGAGTTGGTTATTCAAAAGATTCCAATGTATCAATTCATGTCCATGTTTCGTGAGAATCTAGTGTATGAGTATGCAAGGCATACCCATAGAGCCCGATGGCTGGACACATAATTCAAGCTATGCAAGGACACCTTTCCACTTGGTAGCATAGTATTAGTGGTTGAATTTGCAGAGAACTACACTCTACAGCCACAGCGTGAGGTGCAGTCACAGTATTACAACTCCACATAGGTTTCGATATTTGTGCACATAGCATTCATACATGTAGCTGAAAGTATAGAGGATGAAAGGAAGGTATTAAGGGAGTATCACTTTTATATTAGTGATGATCGCACGCATTCTATAGAGTTCATGCAAGGTTGCTTCCAGATGTTCTACAATCATTTGGCTCAGAGGGGCATATCATATGATCGGCATATAATATGGTCAGATAACAATGTAGCATAGTTCAAGAATGAACACATGTTCTACTGGTTGTGCAAGATGCATCTCACTACACGTGTTCAACATATGTGGAACTTTTGTGAGGCCGGACATGGAAAGGGAGAGCATGACAGTGCAGGAGCATGTGTGAAAAGAGCATTAGCACGAAAAGAGTTAAAGTATAAAGACAGTGCACAGCTGATAGATGTAAGATCAATCATCGAGTGGTGTAATGGTTCGATGGGTCCAGGTAATGAAGGTACGTCTTTAGTTCATATATTTTTTTGGTTGATGGATGATACTAACATTGCACCATATGAGGATTTTTGTACACTAACAAGATCGAGTGAGTTGCACTCTTTCCTTAGCTCAAATGCAAGTTCATGGAGTATCAATACATGTAAGATGGCATGCTTTTGTTCTTCATGTACAATGCAAGCCTGGAATGATTGTGAGTTAGAGGAGTGGGTTGACAAATGTTTGACAAGTTATCTTAGCCCACTTCACACGTATCACCCTCCGATAGCATTGGAACTAACACGGATGGAATCATCGGTCGACTTTGACCATGTATCGGATCTAGTTCAACCAGGTAATATATCTACTTTCTTAGTATTTGAAATTCCATATTGTTATCTTACTTTGTACTGTATTCATAATGTTGACTAATTTCAAGAGATATGCCGCACATATAAATGCAGGGCATGTTTATGCAGTTATTGCAGATGAATGCAACGAAGAGGGTATAGACTATTACTTGTGTCGCTTGTGTTGAGGCAAAAAAGAAATTGGAAGCCCCACTATAGATGGAGAAAACATCGAATACCCTACAGGCTCAATTGTTGTTACTGGAATGTGGCTTAGATGGTACCCACATAAGAGTGTTAAACATTGGCTGTTTGAGGACTTTGACACGCATCGTAAGATTCTTCATTACTTGAACCTTTTTGTGGCATCCAATGCTCATTTGAGAAAATATGGGGTAGACCTTTGAACAGGACCTTGTGGAAGGTGCGTGAGTCGACCATGAGGCAATACTTGACACAATAAAGAGTAGAGTAAACCCGGATGGTTCATTGGATTAATTTGTAAGTATATGCACAGCGGTTCTTATTATTTATACTTGTATCCCATGTCCGGTTTGGTTGATGCCAATGCTATCATCTTATTTTACTTTGTGTATCTGTATGTAACCCGGTAAAACATTGATTGGTGTCCTTGCATAAAATGCAGATTCACGAGCCATCAAGAGAATCTTAGCGAGAAAAGCAATGCAACATCCTTATTTTGATGATCTTGAAAAATCTCAATTATGATTTTAAGCCATTAAAAAGTGTGTCGCGAAGCTTGATGAGGCAATTTCAAGTTATTCATTTGAATTTAACCTTATCATGACCACCTATGGCGTATACATTATAAGAGCATCTCAAATTTCAATAAATTATATTCATAAGAGCATAGACAAGGCAGTGAACTCTTTGAAAAATGCCTCAAAGAAATGTGGTCTGATGGTGATGGAATGGCATGACGAATGCCATGACAAGCAAGTGTTATTGAATTGTCATGGCATTCCATCACCGTGAGACCACATTTCTTCGAGCTTTTCAAACAGTTATTTCCTTTTCTATGCTGGTAACAAATAGTATGCTTTGATAGATTTTTCCAAGCATCCATAGCTTTTTGGAAGCACTATTTTGGAAGCTTTTAGCCATAGCAACAAAAGAGGCGGGCACTATTTGATAGAATGTTTTGGTAAACATGTATGATAAATGTACTAGCATAGAAGGCAATTTGTTTGAAAAAATGCCTCAAAGAAATGTGGTCTCATGGTGATGGAATGCCATGAAAATCCACAAAAATTGCTTGTCATGTGATCACGGGGGATGGGACTTTAGTCAAGAGCTCAAAGTTTCAAAGGATTACAATGATGCAATCTCAAACACTCTTCCGGGCACCCTGATGGAGACAAGCCTCAATAGTGCACTTATAACTAAGATGCTTTCCTAATGGACCCAAACCCTTGGAGTGATCTCAAGGAACTAAAAAAAACTTGTCTTGAATGGTTTCAAATCCCCAAACCTCTGTCTTAGACAAAACTCACTTTTGCACCTTGACTAGGCTTCTAGCCCAACTAGGCTTGTAGCGATGGTTTTTTGACTTTTCACTCAACTTCCCCAAAGGACTCCTCAATATAATGACTAATTCAGATGTGATTAATCATGATACAGAACATATCAAATCCTTTATGACACTTGTTTTGGATCAAACCTACCAAAATCATTTGTTTCCTCTGAAAAGATTTAGAATTTCAAATTAGCCCACTTTCCAAAGCAACCCCTCTATAAACTTATCCCTAACTGTAAACTTTCAATGAGTGTTTTTAAAATGTTCCCAAACCAAATATTTTCAAGGTATTAGTCTTCTTTGACACACTCAACACCCTAAATCAAAAAACCCTCAATAAATTGCTCCAAAACTAGGGCCTCTTGAAAATTAGCTTTCCAAACACTTCCAGAACCTTCTCTTGGAATTTTCACCAATAACTCAACATATCTAAACACCTTCAGCTTAGAAATATGCCTACCCCTTATTAGGTAGATCTCCTGGCTGCTACACTTTAGGCACCATTTCATGCCCTTTTCCTTGCTAAAACTTGGTGTACACCCAAGAATCACTCTTTCCTACACAATAAATTGTTATATCTGTATAATACAAGTTAGATATGATCCATTTCACAAGTTTTCAGTCACACTCTCCCATGAAATGGATCATTTATTCATGAAGACTCTCAAAACTAGTGAAAAATCTATACTTTTTGAGGACAGTCAACAATATAACACAAGAAAGCCCGATTCTAGCAGCTATTAGGGTCATTCAAAGGTTAAATGCATGTAAATGCATTCTTCAACCATCCAAATGAGCATGAAACCAAAAGGAATCAGAGATTCATCAAAAAAACTCAAGAAAATGCAAAAAGATTGAAGTTTTTATTGATTTTTTGTAGCAGTCCTTACAACACTTGCAATATCAGCCAACCACCTCCTACAAGCATCCCAAGCCAGTTAGAATTGATTTTATTATTACATTATTGTGACTAAAACTCCTAAAACTCACTTTTCCACCCAAAGTTGGATTTCAAAAATTTGAATTTCCAACATTGCAATTCTAATGCTCCTATTAACTATAAAGCTTCCAAAACTATTACATATCATCATTCAACCTTATTTAACCTAATTAAAACATCATATACCTATTTAAACTCCTAGAACATCATTGTTCCATTTACAAGTCAATTTGGTCCTATGGTCCTTATCAGGACCCTTAGGACTTTTGATCTTCCCGTTACACTCATCCATGCCAAATTCCATTATAGGCTTCAAAATGCTATAATTGATGCTCTGGAAAGGTTTATAGGCCTTCAAGACCCCTACCATCTCCTGACTCTCCAAATGATCCTTAAGGAGCTTGGGTGCTCCTGCACCATCATGGCATTCCACCACCATGAGACCACATTTCTTTGAGGCATTTTTTCAAACAGTTCATTCCCTTGTCTATGCTATTGCTTACTATTATGCTATGATAGATTTTTTCTAAGCATCCATAGCTTGTTCGAAAACACCTTTTAGGCTTTTAGCCATAGCGACAAGGCAATGAGCTGTTTAATACATCTTTGATAGACATGTATAGAAAAATGTGTTAGCATAGACAAAGGCGGAGTGAACTCTTTGAAAAAATGCCTCAAAGAAATGAGGTCTCATGGTGATGGGATGGCATGGCGAATTCCATAAACAAGAAAATTGCTATGGATTGTCATGGCATTCCATCACCATTGAGACCACATTTCTTTGAGGCTTTTTTTCAAATAGTTTGTTGCCTTTTCTATGCTATTGCTTATTAGTATGCTTTGATAGATTTTTTCTACAAGCATCCATAGCTTTTTTGGAAGCACCTATTTTAGGCTTTTAGCCATAGCAACAAGGAAGCGAACTGTTTGATAAAATGCTTTGGTAAACATGTATGATAAATGTAGTAGCATAGACAAGGCATCGAACTGTTTGAAAAAAAGGCCTCAAAGAAATGTGGTCTCATGTGATGGAATACCATGACAATCCACAACTGTTAGCAGTAGCGTCCATTAGACCACATTTCTTTGAGGCATTTTCTTCCAAAATAGTTCATTCCCTTGTCTATGCTATTGCTTACTATTATGCTATGATAGATTTTTTCTAAGCATCCATAGCTTGTTAAAGCACCGTTTAGGCTTTTATGCATAGCGGCAAGACAATGGTATTGTTTAGCTAAATCTTTGATAGACATGTATAGAAAAATGTTAGCATAGACAAGTGTTAGGCGTAAAATCCTAACACCTCACGGAGTCTGAGTTTATGCGGACAGCTATGTACACCTCATAATGGAGTGCTCTTCAAATTAGGAGGAAGCTCCCTCATTGTCTTTGGAATGCATGGAAAAGAAAAGTAATCTAAGTCCTATCTTTTTGTTCTCAGCTGGAAGAGGCACAAGGTTAAGAAAACCAAGAACGTTGCAGCTAAGGATTTTCTGGTTTCGCAGATCAGTAACTACAACTAAGCTAACTACTTTAAATCTATCTAGTTTCCTCAAGAAAACAGAGCATGAGGAAATGGAGCAGGGATTGACTATCGGACGATAAACGAGTTTAGACTCTCTACTTGAAGGCAAGGTGGCGCAACTATCATCTCAATCTAAACAAGCTTATTGGGCACAAAACAGATTTAAGAATTCACCAAGATGATCTTATGAAACCCTATGTGGCATAACACTTGATCATAACAGTAAAGACTTACTAAACGACTTTTATCATCAAGACCTTTATGAAACCCTGTGTGGCATAACACTTGATCGTAATAACAAAAGAATTCACAAAACAGATTTATCTAAACTATGAAAAGATTTACCATGATAATCTTATGAAACCCTATGTGGCATAACACTCGATCAGCATAGTAAGGACTTCACAAAACGCTTTTATCATCACAATCTTACAAAACCCTATGTGGCATAACGCTTAATCATAACAATAAAAGATTCACAAGACAGAAAGAATTCACCATTACAATCTCTTGAAACCCTATGTGGCATAACAATTAACTGTAATAGCAAAGATGCATGAACAAATACCAAAAGAGCAATATTGAGGGCAAGGTAGGTGCAGCATATATTTCTCTCTCAAGCAAAAGTTAATTACAAATGAGCAAAAGCTCTTATTTATATACATCAAGGTGTAGGTAACCCTAAAATCACCTTGAGTTCCTCTGATTCTTGCAATGCATGCAAGCAATGCGTAAAAGCCTAATTAAGTAAACTATACAGTCAACTGGAAAACTACCATCAGTTAACCGAAACATCTAATCTAAAATGGACAATTGTGCGAGCATGCACGTCCTTATTGAAAGCAAGTTAACTGGAAGACTACCATCAGTTAACGAAAAACCCTAAATAAAACTCCAAGTAAACAAGGTGAATCTCAGAATAGATATGCATGAGGTGAGACAGCCAGTTAACTTGAAAGGGTAACATCAAGTTAACTCCTGTGTGTAATGTCTATCCTGAGAAGTGGAAACTGAAGTCTACTGGTCGTGATCTCGAACAAGCAATCCCTCAACAAGGCTGCCAACTGCATCAACATCTGAATGTCAGCAACTTGAGCAATCTTGGCAATCTTTGCACACTCAAACTAGCATTTAACTGACTTATAACTTTGGCGGCTCCGTGACTGAAGTGATGACCATTATCTCTTTTGTGGCTTGATACAAATCGGTCTCAGCTTTTCTAACGAAATCATGAATTAAGACCGATTTGGTCTTGAATTCAGTCTGTGTGTACTGTACTCTGAAAAACTCGCCTGTTGACTGTGAACACAGCTATATTCTGACAACTTTTCTGGAAAACTAAAAATAGCCTACTGAGGCTAAAAATAGCCTTTCGAAGAGTTATTTTTGGCGAAAAGTTGAGATATGGGTTTTGTCCAGAAGAAGATTCTAAGACAACCCAGAACGTCAGAAATGCGAAAATCTAACTTCTACTCCACCATGCAAAGAGTTTTCAGTTGAGAAAATTAGAAACTCGAGAACGAATGCTCTGGAGTTAAAAATTCCTGAAAAATCAAATGCACGATTTTAATTCGAGGAAGCTATATGAAAATGATCCAGATGCTGAGACTTGTTGAATTTTGCCAATTTCAGGAACATGCGAATTGAAAACTGAGAGAAATCTGAGAACCAAGGAGGAAAAAGACGTTTTTTGTATGCTCTTCTTCAATGAAAATCGCCCAAGATTTCTTTGAATTGCTGAGAACTATGAACTTTAACCTGCAAAAGAATGTGATTGGAGAAATCGCCTTTGCAAATAGATGAGAAATCTGCCTTTGTTTGAGAAATACGAATCTCCCTTGAAAATACACCTTGTGAATGAAGAAAAATGAATTTTGCTTGAAAATACGCCTTTGCCTTGAAGAAAAACGAATTTTGCTTCAAAATTATGAATTTCCTTTGACGAAATTTGCCTTTGAGAATTACGATTTTCCCTTTGAAGAAAATATGAATCTCCTTGAAAAATACGAATTCTCTTGAAAATATGAATGATAAATGAAGAAGGCGCCATGCTTAAAGAAGATGAAATTCGCATTAATCTGACAACTGCAAGAATTCAAAACCCTGACAATAATAGAAGTCCTCTAATTGGTTGCCCTTCAGTTGCACTGCCACTTACTGGAAGCTCAAATAATAATAAAATATTTATTATCATTCAATTAGCAAGGGTGCTAAAAATAGAAAATTGCTATTTATAAATAAGCAAATTTGGAACTTCAGTTGACAACCCGGGTGAAGCTCTGAGATTCATCGTGAGACTTCAACGATTCTGAAAAGTCATCTTTTGAGCACATAGGCGTCCATTTGCTCAAGATACTTTATTTTTTACTAACTCCCTATTTTATAGCTGACAGCACTGTCACGACTGGCCAACTTCGACACTGATTTCCGGATGACCGGGTGATGCTGAGACTGATCTGAGATATTCATCGGAAAGCCTACTGAACAAGGAAGAAATGTCTGCTGGGAGACACTACTGCAAAATCCATCGTTTAACCCCTTGAAAAATTAGGCGCCTCTGATTAAATTGCTTTTACGGGTTCTAGACTTAGCCATTTCTCGAACTGCCATCTGATGCTTCAAACGGCTGCCAACGGTGAACGGTGAACCCTGCTGACAGGAAACGAAGCTCACTGCATGCCTGGAGACATTCTGCATCCAACGACTGTACGCACGACACTTGAAAGCTGTGTTAAGGGCCTCAAAAGTAAAAGCGCCCCTGGCTCATGGTTGCACTGGTGTCATTTTGACGAAAACCAAACTTCCATCAAAATACCCTACTTTGACGTCTGATATCTGGAGCTGGGATGAACCGATTCAGGCACTATCTGTTTTAACGGACAACCAGAAGGGCCTACAAGAGAAGTCTTTGGAGATGACGAGGCAAGAAAACTGCTTCTAAGACCTCAAAAACTCCAGTGCGTATTTTATTTAAGATTACCGCTTCCAGACTTGGCCATTTTTCGGACGTCCTCACTTTGCAGTATTACACCAAAGACCTCACACGTACGAGTGACTGCCAAATGTTGAAGGCTGACGTCTAGGCTCGTTGGATAGATAAATTGATTACGCTCAATAGTCGTGAAGACTTCGAACGTGAACGAACTCATCTGACCAGCCTAAAGGCTAGGCGCCTCCAGACTGTGGAAATACACTAAAAATCATCTGTTGGTCCGCCCGTAAAATTACGTGCTTGGTAGAATCTCCGCCACGACCACCAAGAACGTCGGATCGACAAGCTGAATGATGCGTTGCGGAGCTAGGCTAGAATACTACTGATGTTAGGAAGACTCTGTCTGCAAATTTCGCCATCTGAAGGATCCTTTAAACCAGCGCCCCTGGCTTGTACTTGCACTGGGAATAAATGGAGAAGCTCAGAAACGTGAAAACTCCATTTTAAGCTGATCTTTGGATGACTGCCACCGGAGTTCTGAAACTCGGATGACTGCGCTTGATATCTCATTGGATAAGCGAACTAGTCGTGAACAAATTGACTGTATTCGCCATCAAAACTGTCGAGATTTACCCCCTCCTTAAGATGGGCGCCCTTAGGCTAGAGGCGCGCTTTTGCCTGAAAAGAGCAAAATTCTCACATCTGGAAATTTGGGAATTTCAACTTCTGTCGCTGTTTGCCAGAGCTGTGGGTCTCGGAATGCTTCACTGGATAGCTCAACGGATAGCCAGACTAATTCTGAAGAGATTGATTGGATGCTTGAGCACTTTCAGCAAGATCTTGACCCTGAATAAGCTGGGCGCCCCTGAGCTATACTTGCGCTTTTGGGCTTTTCCTCTGAGAAATCTCAATGATTTGATCATTGAAAACTTTGTCTGGATCACTGAAATCTTCATGTGCAACATGAAATGTTGTCGTGAGATGCTCCATTCTGAGTCTCTGCTTTAGGTTTTTCCCTATAAAACTGACTTTGACTGACAAAATATTGACAAAAACTCCATGCTTGACATTGCCCAAAACTGTGTTCTACAACATTCTAGCAAGATTTAGACTTTGAAATGCAAAATGCCTTGATGAAGCAAAAAATTTGGTTTGGGTACAACAACAAGGCAGTGAACTTTTTGAAAAAATGCCTCAAAGAAATGAGGTCTCATGGTGATGGAATGCCATGACAATCAGGTCATGAAATGTGTTAGCATTTGATTGTCATGGCATTCCATCAGGTCATGAGACCTCATTTCTTTGAGACATTTTTCAAAGAGTTCATCGCATTATGATATTGCTTACTATTATGCTTTTGATAGATTTTTTCCAAGCATCCATAGCTTGTTCGAAAGCACTTGTTTTAGGCTTTCAACCATAGCAACAAGGCAACACTTGAACTATTTGACAAAATGCTTTGGTAGACATGTATGAAAAATGTGGTAGTATAGACAAAGGTGAAACTGTTTGAAAAAATGCCTCAAAGAAATGTGGTCTTATAGAATGCCATGACAACCAAATGCAATTGGCAGCTGCTCCTAGTTATTTGTTATGCAATGTGAAGTAATTGCATAACTCTTAGGTTGACTTTGTAAAAACTATATTGTAATTGAAATTTTGTCATCTATCAGCATCTAGTTATTAGTTATGAAACGTAAAGCAATGCTTTCAGTTTGAAAGATGTGCAATGCAATGTAATCAACATTATGAATATAAACTACAAAAATCTATTTTTTACTAAGTTACCGGTTCAGTTTTGGGTTCGGGATCGGGTTTGAGAACCCGGTTCGCCGGTTCGGGAAATTTTTTTTTGGGGTTGGGTTCGTTTTGGGTTCGGTCATACAAAAACATATACAAATAAGAAATATATACATATTTGCAGCAGTAATCAAGTTCATAATACACCACCATATTAATAGTCAAATAACATAGCAAAAATACACCACTTTCATAGTGAAATATTAAAATATTAGTGATCTACTCGAATTTCATGATACAAAATTATAAATTAAAGTTCAAACATAAAAATGTCAAGTGTTTACAATCAACCATTATTGATCATTGATCAATCTAAAAAGTGTAAACATTTTTCTATATGGAAGGAAAACAAGAAAACATTGTTACATAATTATTTACATTGTGAAAGAGCCAAAACCTTTTCCTTGCAGATCGTAGAAGAATCTCAGTGATTTTTTGGGTGTCCTTTCCTTGGAATGGAACTATCTTGAGCCATGAATGATTGACCAGGAACTGTGAGAAAGAAATAAGATAAATCACATGCAACTTGTTGCAATTTCTTTCCTTGGGAAAAAGGGTAAAGTTTACTTTTCAGGGAGAATCTCCTTTAGAGTTTGAACGCATTGATAATTTTCAAGATAGACTTAGCCAAATATGTCATCTAGGTTTGAAGCTTTTAGGTAAAATGTTTGCTTTTTAAAATTTTGTTCAAAATTCAAGATGCAGGCTCTCCTCCCTTAGGGAAGAGAAGGCCTATCAAACCTAACACTCTTATGCAACACTTCTTAAGTTCTTGTTGATGTAGTATTAGATGCAAAGTTTCAAAATAGGCATGGTTATATAAATTCTCATCTCACAACTATCATTGCATCAAATTAAGAATTTTCAATCCTTTATGGTCTAGACAAGAGAAGTATGGAGTAGTGTTCCAATGCTAAAGTCTTATTGTGAATCTCTTTGCTATGAGTGGTTCAAAAATGAGGAATCTGTCTTCTGCACCAAATGAGAAATATTCACAATGTGCTAGGAAGGAATAAGTCCATAAGATCGAGTATGCAAGAACTGAGAATTGCAAAATTGGCTTACATTTGACTTCCAAACATAGAAAATTTCACACTTTTGATGTTCACATGTAAGTCAAAAATATATGTGCATAAGTTGTAAAGTATACACTTGAATACACGTAACTCATATCTATTGAACCATGAATTTATAATTTGCAAATATGGACACCATCGATAAAAAGATTTGTATTAAGCAAATAGCCATGCATACATCAATATATGTTAGATATAAATTATAAAATATAGTTACAAAATAGCCATATAGGCACAAGAATGTCATATAGTATTCAATGTCAAATATATCCAATACAAAATATGTACAAAATTGCCATGTAGGCATACAACAAAGAGCTCTGTGCATTCAAAATTCATTTTCTCCATGCTTTGGTTCAAATACAATTTTCTTTCCCTTTGCTGGGCAATCGATGGCGATAAGTCTGTCACTCGTTTCTGTTGTGCTTGAGGAGTGCTCCTGCTCCTCCTCCTAGTGTTTAGCTTCCTGGTGAAGTCTCAACTGTTACAATAAGAAGTAAAGACATTAATATATAGAAATTACATTATAAAAATTAATATATTTAACAAAATAATCGCTTACGGCCATCTCACGATCACTCTCCTCAATGGAAATATTTGCATCTGATGCTCAGGCATGCTCAAGCCCTGTATAAACCATCCAAATAGAAATTAAGCTCGAATCAATAATGGTTTGATTTTTCACTAGAACTAGTTCATCTATAACAATGAATGTAAATTGAAATTTAGTAATTTGCCTCATACCTCCCCTATCGTGAGCCATCGAGGATTGTATAGCAGAGGAAACACCAATATCCATTGCCCTCGTAACATTTAGCGGTGTTTCTATCACCAACATCTGAAAATAAAACAACAAATTATTCAATCACAAAAAAGTTACAATAGCGATCCATGTGATGACTTATAATGTATGAGATCTAATGAATAAAATTTTGAGTACAAGTATTAAACAGATATATTTTTTATTATTAGTTATCGAATTTGAAGTAATGCTTTGATTTTGAATGATTTGTGTAATGCAACATAAGGTCAACACTATGAATATAAACTACACAAATCTATTAAACTTAGAATTCATTACTTAAGTTCTCTTTAAATTCTATATTACCTCCATGAACGTTTGATCAAATCTACTAGCACTTGGAGGTGTTTACTTGAAACCTCCAACAGTACCCTGTTCAACATCCAAAATCACATATTAAAATACCATTCGTAAAACAATGCTATTAACACATCTAATAAATTTATAATTGTTTACTAACTTTACATACCCCACTGGTAGGTGTACTACAAAAATAAGTAGGTGGATGACTAGTGTATCCAGTCTCTACACTGTGACCCTGCAATTTTATTAAAATCATAAAACTAAATTAGTTAATCTTGCATTTCACAATCGAAATTTAATAAATTAAATTCAACGAACATGTTGAATTTTACCTGAGGGTCAATGCCATATGCATCATGCAAAATGTCAGGTGTCCTCTCCATCCTCATAGATGCATACGGATCAGGCTATGTAGTAGCATATGGATCCTGCGTAGCACCCTCTCGAGTGCCGGTAGGGTCATACGAACAAGTCGCCCCACAATATTGACACACATGGGTTCGAAGGCCACCACCTGAAGACTCCCCTGGATGGCATTGTACAATAGGGCTAGTGTGATGGATGACACTATGGGTCAAAGTTATGATTGCCTGCAATATCTCTATGTCGACACTCTCTTTCACAATGGCAGACATCACAATATGCTCACGAGGCGGCCTAGCAAGAGGTCGTCTCCCTTGCCGCGTAGGATCCAGCTGTGCACCGGTCCTATCCTGAGCTGACCCCCCACCTCTCCCCTTGAACTCCCTCATATCAAAATAATTTGGGATTTGGTTCAATACAACTCACTATATATTTTCCTAAGAAAATATTGGGGGACTTCACAATTATTACAGGGTGGGTAATCAAAGACCATATACCATCTTTCATAAAAACGGTTCTTAATCTCTTGGTGGTGGCACCAATGAATAGGAAACCTCTTTGCATTGAGGGTAAGATTTTGATTTGTTTTAGGGTCAGTGAATAGAGAGCACAAATCACCTTTAGTAATTTTTAAATATTTTACTTGTTTATATGATAATTTGTCTGCATAATATGCCCTAGCTGTCTACCTCCTATCTTGCCATCCAGATATTTGTTGGGTGATTGCATCTACATTTTTTAACATGTCTTTCAATGAATTTGCTAGAAGCATTTGGATCACTCAACCTACTGATAAGATCCTCAAGTTTTTTTCTATTGTTCTCAATTTCACTCCAATTTTCTTGAGTGCCAGGAGGGAATTAAGAGAATGGTGGGGGAGGTTGATTTTGTTGTTGAGGTTGATTTTGTTGAGGATTTTGCTGTTGAGGATTTACCTCCTCTTCTTGTTGAGGATTTGCAGGATTTCCTACAGATTTAAAAAAATAATCAAATCTAACCTAAAACAAACAAAATCAATTTCAAACTGAAAAATTCAAAACAAATAGTAAACAATACTTACCTCATGCATCTCTTCATTGTCGTGGCGTCATATTTGCAGACAAAATCCAACTGTTCTTGATGAAATTTGTAGAAGTCCTTCCTCCTAGAACGCGAGCATGAAAATGAGGGTTTTTGGCCACGGGCAAAGCTGAGAAATAGTGAAAAGCAAATGATACACATTTCACTTTTTTTTTTTCTTTTAAAAGCACATAATGCGCTCACGTTATAACACGAGCATGTTATGTGTTTCCCCATTTTTTTCCCATTTGGCCATAAAAGTGCGACCAACTTCATGCACCCGCCCTGCAACTTTTTCTCTACCTGCAATCAATGCATTCCACTCTGCTTCTATACCATCTGCCTAGGACTCGAATAATGGATTATCATAAAGAATTTATGCCTCGAGATCAAACAACAAATCATGATAAAAAATTTATGCCTTTGGATTCTCAGCCTCTTCCTCAAGTTCATCTTTTCTTGCTTGGTGCCAGATTGCATCCTTCTCTCCTTGGGAGGCATCCTCCTCATCTCAGAAGGAAAACTCCACAATCTCTTTAGCTGAAATCTCCTCATTTGTCCAACCATCCCACCAATGAACATGGCATTTCGTTTTAGCTATCACATGCATGGCATTACTCTCTCCCGAATCTAAATTGCCAAGAAATTTTGTAATAATAAAATCATCTTCATCATTTAATTCATCCAAAAACATCTAATGAATAGCTCTCACTTCATCAGGACTCAAATTAGTGACACACGCCAAGACATCAGAGCTCTAGCCTAATCATCCCAGTTGGGACTCTCTTCCATAACAACTTCTTCATCTTCATCAGCTTCATCATATTCATCATCTGAAACTCCCACTTCATCTTGGCTCTTCACAATATAAAAGCACTCAGCTCCAGGATCTAAAACCCAATCGTCTTCCATCTTTGCTCAATAATTTTCCATAGTTCCAAAAATTCTTCACCGATTTCTAGCACTGAGCTTCAGGCTCTGATACCAATCATTAATATTAAAACAAGAAAAGAAACATAATAGATAAACAAAAATTAAGAACAAAACACAAGAGACATAAATTCTATAGTGGTTCGGCAATTGCCTACATCCACTTCAACAACAGGGAAATCTCTTTATTAATTCTAAAGTTCAATTACATAATATTCAAGCAACAGTATTTTTAAAATGGTCTCCACTCCAATAAATGGAAAAATTATTCTATGAGAGTGTTATCATGGAATCTAGCAGCGCTCATTCCATGGATAACCCCCCTACGAAACTTGTTCGTTTCCTAGGGTCATGAAGTTCAAGCATGCAAAATGAGGTAATATTTGAGCCACCTTGTAATGCATTCCAAAGCCTCAAACAGTTAGTTTGAGCATCCCTTATGTTCGCCTCGCGAAGACCTTCGAAACGAGCTCCTTCGTGAAGTCTCACTGATCATACTTAGTTAAATTGTGAAAGATGCAGTTGTTCCAAAAAAGTGCACTCTAACTCATCCAAATTTTTGGCTAAGTGTTGAAAGTGTAGGGGTACCAAAAATCAATGCCCCTACATAAAAAAGTGATTTTTCAAAAATGTGTAGAAGCGCTAAAAAAGTGCGCTCTTACACATTGTTGCTAGACTTAGCCAATTTTTGACTATGGCATTATTTTTAGCATCTTTAGACTTTTTCCAGACTTAGTCATTTTTTGTGCAATGGTGTTCAATTTTAGCACCTTCGCACTTTTCTTCCAGACTTAGCCAATTTTTTACTATGGCATTAATTTTAACACCTTTTCACTTTTTCTAGACTTAGTCATTTTTTGTGCAATGGTGTTGAATTTTAGCACCTTTGCACTTTTTCGAGACTTAGTCATTTTTTGTGCAATGGTGCTAAATTTTAGCACCTTTGCACTTTTTCCAGACTTAGTCATTTTTTGTGCAATGGTGCTGAATTTTAGCACCTTTACACTTTTGGCAGTTTTTAACTTAGTCTTTTCAAACTTGCTCTAGTTCCATTCCGGAATCTTCACTCCTGCATCGTTTTTCATGCCTAGTTGCTCGTTTCACGCTTGCTCAGCATTGTTTCTTGCTTCACGCTTCCCAATGCTACTTTTTCTGCTAACACCTATTGATTCACCATCCTTGCGATTTCTCTCCATATTTCATCAAGTGATCCTAAAGGTGACATCTTCTAATCTAGTGAACTATCCTAGATCTACAAAGAAGCCGTTATGTAGCAAGTTGAGGATGACAATTTTTCCCAAAGCCTCAATACATATCATTTGTGATATACAACTGACACTTGATAATCTCAAGATGCATCTTCGCGGGTGCAAGAAAATCCATTCATTTGCTAGAGGGTCGATCACAAGAGCTCACACCCTTGTAGATTACACAGTCGGTCCAGATGATGCATTCATACAGGAGACCAAGAAGAAGTATGAGGACTCTGTGCCCAAAGCAAGGAACCATGAAGATTCTTGATCTCCAATGTTGAACATTTTGATGCTTCCCTTTATGCATCTTGTAAATAGTTTTTGACATCTTAAATGTCATTTTGCAAAATGTAATTACACTAATATCTGAGATATAGTTTCATGAAAACAAATTACATTTTGACTTTAGTCAAAGTTAGGTGAGATTTTCCTAAATTAGCTCAACTAACTTTCCTAGATTTACTCTTCCCTCTCTTTTATAAATATGAGGGATTTCTATTGTAATAGCCATCCTTTAGTTTTTTCAACGAAGTGCTGCTCAATTTGCAACAAATTGTGAAACTTTGTGTTCATGTTTTGTGAATCTAAATCTGATCAATAAAGGAAGAAATTGTATACCAGACTTTGCATTGGATCGATTGTCTCTTGAATTTGATTGAGATTGGTGGTGATTAGTTATGAAATCTGAAGGACTTCAAGTGATTCTTGTGGACTTTGTGTCACATTTCTAACTTGAATTTGTGTTTATGTTTTAATGTTTTGGTTGAAAGATCTACAAGACTTTGAGCTTGTAATCTCTCATGTTGTTCGAATAAATTGCTGCATCTAAGAAGACTTTGTGCTTCTAATGCGACAAACTATATTGTTCTCACAGATCTGTAGTTGAAAAGACTACGAAACGACTTTGTGCCTTCGTGAGCCTTACTTGTTTCCATTTTTCTTTTGTTATAATCTTATTTGATACCTCTAAGTTGTGCTTTGCCAAGATAGGGAATCATTTGTACTACTTTGGTAGGTTTCTAGTACTTTGAATTATGAACGTTTTCAACTGTGAAGCATTATACACATCTTCTCTGAAAAAAGAGAGAATGATGAATGCGACATGCACCCCCCACTTCGTAAATACTGTAAATATTTTGTAAATACTCTAGTTGGTTTCTAATTGTAAGAAGGGCACGTCCTCTTCGCTGAGAGGAGAGATTGAATCTCACATAGTTGTGGCTGAAGTCCTAGTTGTGTAATCTATTGAAAAAGTTGATTACATAATTTTCACCCAATAGAGAGAAACTTGCCAATTTGGACTTCACCAAACCCAACACAAACATCCAAAAAAATCAAAATGAAAAGAACACAAATCATATTCTTTAATGAGAATTTTTTTTTTTTTTTATGTATGAATCTTAAAATTTAGTATCTATTTAAACTACTATAACATAGACATGAATTTTTTGTTTACTTATTGAATAATATATATTTTATATTTATGTACAACTTTTGTTTTTACTTTTAAAAAACTCATCATAATTATTTTATTTATATATTTATATTTTTGTAATAATTTCATTTGTGAACATTTATATATATATTTAAATTTAATATCTTATTTTTAAAAATAAAATGTTAGTAATTATAGAATATTAAAACTAATGAACTCAAATTAAAAAATACAATTATAATAAATATTAATATAAATAATAAAATTTAAAAAAATATATATATTTTTTAATTTTCTAAAAAGTTATTAGAATTGTACTTAGTTTTATATACCTCAAATGTGTTCTTAATCCTTTGAAACATAATGATTACTATATTGCTCATGCCATCAATTTTTTTTAGGATTAATGTGAGCCAAAAAATGAAACATTTGCCCAATAGAGTAAATAGTAATGGAGGGGTATTTTACAATAATATTAGAAAGTAGTTTTAAGGAGGGGTTTAAGATTTATTTTTATGGAGTGGGAATTTTTATTAGATGGAGGAAATATGTAATAAAATAAATTATTTTTTAAAATATTTTAAAGATTTTTAGTTGGTGTTTTTGAGATAGTGTTGAAAGTTTTTCTCAATAGTGTAATAGATATTTTTGACTATATATTATGTATCTACAATTTTTAGTATTAGTTGCTAAAATAATATTTCAACTAAATCTTCAACATTCCTTGTGAAAAAAATTGAGACCACCAATTTTTACAAAAAAATGAGCTTAAAATTTTAAGTTTTCCCATTGCTATAAATCTAAGAATCCATTTACTTTTTTAAAAAATCACAATTTACAATACCAACTAAAATATTTTAGGAAGCCTTATCTTCAAAAATAATATCTTAATTAGTTATATAATTAAATCATACTATTGCAAATACTATTCCTAAATCACTATGATTGTCAATTATTAAAATTGTTCATAATACAACAAATCCTTCCAAAATGTCATCATCCTTGTTCTTTAAAATTTATAAATTTAAAATATAATAGACATCCACTTGTTTTAATTTCTTTAACAATTGATACACAAGAACAATTTATAAATTTAAAATATAATAGACACCCACTTGTTTTAATTTCATTAATAATTGGTACACTCCATTCTTGTGTGATGGAAATTAATTTGATTTGGATAATAAATATGGAAGTATTGTTGGGAATAGGATGCCATTTAATTGCAATCCTAAACATTATTTCATGTATTTCCTAAGTCCTTGGAAAGTGTTCCCCAACACTAGGATTAGAAAGAGATTAATTTTGAATGAAATAATCATGTTAATTGACATTTGTAATTAATTCTAAATGATAGGAACATGTGAGGGCGTCCAAGATGAGTTCCTAAATAATAGGAGCACATGGGGCACCCACATGGAAGGTGGAACCCACCTTGAGTTAAGTTAACTGTTTAGAGAAAAAAATAACACTTTTGTAATGCATGTAAAGATCCTAGAAGTTAGGGATTGATGTTTACATGCATGAAGTTGAGTTGAGTTCAGTTTTGTTATGGTTCAGTTATCTTCAATTGCACGTAGTTAGTTTCAATTGAATGCTAGTTGACTTCAGTTAACTTGGAATGCATGACTAATGACTTGAGTTGCATGCCAAATAACAGGTGACTACTTTTAGTTAACATGGATGATCATTCTTTTATGAATGGTGGAGAGATATGTTTCAGTTAACAGAGATTGACTTGGACCCACCTTGGGTGCCCAAGTTGACTTCTTGGAGTTAACACTTTTGCATGTTAAGATATTTCAGGCGCCAACTTTGAGGATAAGCTTTGAAGATATCTTCGGAATAAAGGTTGAGTTATGACTTCAGTTTGGGATGCCCAAATGGATGAAGGAGTTTATTTGACATAGTTCTTCACAGTAGAACTCTACTTGCAAGAGATAGGTGCAGGTTTTGTGAGATAAGCATTGAGCTTTGTAATTGTAACTCTTTGGAGTTTACAAGGTTGATTATTTCCTATTTATCTCAAGCAAGTTGAAGAGAGTTTGTATCAATTTTTATTGCAAGTTATGAAGAAGATTTGTTGAAGGAAAAAGAAGCATCTCAAACAAGGATTTGAATTATTGTAATCTTACTCTGAGATTAAATAATACATTGATTCTTGGTGGAGTTTTTTCTTGAAATGGTTTCTCCATGGTATATGCTATGTATCTTCTAATATTTTGTCTAATTCTTCTACAACCTTTTGTCTTCATTCTACAAATGATCAAATGAATCTAACCAGATAATCATCTGCAAAGAATCTGTAACAAAGAATACATATTTAGATCAACAATCATAAAGTTTTACAAAGTATTAAGCTACGTAATTACCTCCATTTTCAACATTTGGTATCAGAGCTAACGGTTGGATAGAGTTTGGGGTGCTTTTTTTTCTCTTAAAATTTTGAAGGTTTTTTGGCTATAGTGGGAGTTTTTACTATTGTGATATTTATCAAACTAAAAGTCTTACTAATAAGTTGTATCTGAAAAGATAGTTGTATTCTTTAAAGATGAAAAATGGTGATTTTGTTGCAAATCATTTGAATGCTTTTAATTTGATTCTAATTCAGTTAGCATCTGTAGATGTAAAGCTAAAAGATGAAGATAAATGCATTTTGTTACTTTGTTCTTTACCAGAATCTTGGAAAAATCTAATTGTTGCTATCAGTGGTAGTGGTGCAGATCTGAAGATGGACAATATAATTCCTACTCTTCTATCAGAGGAGATGAGGAGGAAGTCTAAAACGGAAATCCAAGATGCCTTGTTTGTAAAAGGTAAGCTTGAGAAAAAAGAACCTAAAGGAGACAAGGAAGGGAAGGGTAAGTCAGAAAGACAGAGTAAGGTAAAGTGTTGGCACTATGGTAAACCGAGACATGTGAAGAAGGATTGTAAGAACAAGAAAAAGAGTTTTGATTCTTCTATAGAGGAATCCTCGGATGACGGTAATAATGCTTTGATCGTTTCATGTAAAAATGTTAGTGATGACTCTTTGCTTGATGTTAAAGAGTGATCTTGTTGATGAGGATGGTAGTCATGATGCCATGTGTAGCTCGTACCACGGTTTAGTGGGAGTTGTTGGCAGTGACGTGGATGCATCATTGGTAAGGTTATCTTCATGTGTTATGAGATATGATTTATTGGTTTAGAGTGTATTTGTTATGATGCCATGCTATACTCTTGATTCTAGATTAGAGTTTGGCATATTACATGTACTCTTGAGACCAGGATGTGTGTTATGGTGCATGTGATCTCCTAATAGGAGATGGTTAGATCATGTTCTCATGTTTATGTTCCTAATTCATGATTGGAGTTGTGACATTGATCTTGTGTAGTTCTCTTAAGTATTGGGTACATTAATCATTTGCTTGATTACTTTATGAAAGTGCTATGTTGTATTTGGAGTTTGGCATGGATTGGTTGGTTATAGGTCCTCATGGATACTTGGAGAAATAGGTGAGGCTTGAGTTCTCTTATGGTAAGAGATATATGTTGGAATGGTTACTTGTAAGAAAAGCTTTTTTAGCAGTAAAGACCGAGAAGCTTACACTTTGGTTGGATGTGAGTTCAACACACTCAGCGGTTTCACATGCCTCCAAAGAGGCAGTTTGGATACAAAGACTTGGGAAAGGTATTGGTTTTAATTCCATGAAAATTAAAATTGAATGTGATAGTCAGAGTGTTATGTGTTTAGCCAAAAATCCTATATATCATGCTCGTACTAAGCATGTTGATGTTTAGTATCACTTTGTGTGAGAAATGGTTGAGAGTGGGAGGGTATTAATTAAGAAAGTTGACACTTTAATTAATGTTGCATATTATCTTATGAAACTAGTTCCTATAGATAAGTTCTCTTGGTTTTAATCATTTGCTTGGAACTTAGTGATTATGCAGGTTGCATTTGAAGTTGGCATGGATTTATTAGTTGGTGCAACAAGGTCGTTGGCCTTGAGTCTTGTACTTGATTTATAATAATGATTCCTTGTTTAGAATAATTGCAATGTACAATGTCAAGTGGGAGAATATTGGGATAGGATGCCATTTAATTGCAATCCTAAACATTATTTCATATATCTCCTAAGTCCTTGGAAAGTGTTCCCCAACATTAGGATTAGAAAGAGATTAATTTTGAATGAAATAATCATGTTAATTAACATTTGTAATTAATTCTAAATGATAGGAACATGTGAGGGCGTCCAAGGTGAGTTCCTAAATAATAGGAGCACATGGGGTGCCAAATGGAAGGTGGAACCCACCTTGAGTTAAGTTAATTGTTTGGAGAAAAAAATAACACTTTTGTAATGCATGTAAAGACCTAGAAGTTAGGGATTGATGTTTACATGCATGAAGCTCAGTTCAGTTCAGTATCAATTTAGTTTAGTTTAGTTTAGTTTAGTTTAGTTATGGTTTAGTTATCTTCAGTTGCATGTAGTTAGTTTCAGTTGAATGCTAATTGACTTCAGTTAACTTGGAATGCATGAATAATGACTTGAGTTGCATGACAGATAATAGGTGACTACTTTCAGTTAATAGGGGATGATCATTCTTGCATGAATGGTGGAGAGATATGTTTCAGTTAACAGAGATTTACTTGGACCCACCTTGGGCACCCAAGTTGGCTTCTTGGAGTTAACACTTTTGCATGTTAAGATATATCAGAAGGCTGAGTTAAGTGGGCCCATTCTTGGGCACCAACTTTGAGGATAAGCTTTGAAAATATCTTCGGAATAAAGGTTGAGTTATGACTTCAGTTTGGGATGCCCAAATGGATGAAGGAGTTGATTTGACATAGTTCTTCACGGTAGAACTCTACTTGCAAGAGATAGGCATAGGTTTTGTGAGATAAGCTTTGAGCTTTGTAATTGTAACCCTTTGGAGTTTACAAGGTTGATTATTGCCTATTTATCTCAAGCAAGTTGAAAAGAGTTTGTATCAGTTTTTATTGCAGGTTGTGAAGAAGATTTGTTGAAGGCAAAAGAAGCATCTCAAGAAAGGATTGGAATTATTGTAATCTTATTCTTAGATTAAATAATACATTGATTCTTGGTGGAGTTTTTCCCTGAAAGGGTTTCTCCACGGTATATGTTGTGTATCTTCTAATATTCTATCTAATTCTTCTACAACCTTTTGTCTTCATTGTACACATGATAAAATGAATCTAATCAGATAATCATCCGCAAAGAATTTGTAACAAAAAATATATATTAATATCAGCAATCATAAAGTTTTACAAATTATTTAGCTACATAATTACCTCCATTTTCAACAAGTATTATGAAATGTCCCACCCTGGTTTGGTTTTTGTCTTTGTAATTTTTGCTTGATTAACTCAATTGACAATGTGGGATATTTTTTCAAATAGTTTGTATGCAATTATGAAACTTGGTGATTTCCTATAGATTATGTGGTTTACACAACACACATATGAAACTCAACAAAGATATTACCATATAATGCACTTTTTCAGACTGTAAGCTTACATAGCACAATAAAATGTAACATTAAAACCTAAGAAAATTATATTTATGAACAATGTTATTAACAGTAATTATTCTTAGATTGTAGTGTTCAAACATACATTCAAATCTATGTATATTTATCAAACCTGCAAATGAAATAATGTAGATTGAACTTACTGAAGGATGCCAAACTAGTTGTTGATCATACCTTCATAGCAACAACCTTCCTAGCATATGCATCCACTTTAGTCACCCAGAGTCATGGCGTAGTAGCAGCTATATATATGTATATTTTTGAGCACAGTAAACACCTAACAACATTCAAATGAAAATTACAATAGTAAATAAAGCTAGGAAATGAATTTTTGTAGCCGCCTAGGTCATACAATCATGCCCAAAAAATAGGAAAGGTTGCAACAATAACAGTGATACGAATAGGGAGTGATTTTCCCCTTATAAAGGCTTCTAAATCACCCCTAAAACCTCACACATATATTAGAAATAACAATTGTTGTGTTCACACAGCTCTATAACACATGACTAGCACAAAGGGCCTTTTCAAATCTCACACCTAGCAAATGCATTTAATATTTAACATATGCAGTATTAATGTTTCAAACCCTTGCTTGGCAACTCCACGCCTACAACACTTTGGTAAATCTTTGGACCTTTTGTAAATACTATGCTTGTCAATGATGAATAAATCCCACTTTTCCTAATTAATCCTTCAAAACCTTATATATGAAACTCATGTAGATTCAATGAAGCACAAGTACAATCCCTAAAATGGAATTTTCTGCAAGTTGTTCTTCTTGAGGGGCTACATCCTCAAAAAACTTGAGATTTTTAGACTCTCTGGTCTTTAGCAAAATCCTTAGCAAATTTTTTCTTCTTCGGCAATGAATGAATGAATGAAATGAACTCCAAAATGCCCTTTTATATTTCACCTCAAATTCACTTTTAAATTCATTTCATTTAATTTACTTTCATTTCCCTTTTAATTATAATGCACAACTTAATAATATAAATATACTTTAAATCATTTAAGTCCCTTTTTAATAAAGTCCTTATGTCTCTCTTTTAATATAATATATTAATAAAGCATCATTAAATAGATCACTTTATTAATTTCAATTTAACCCTTCTATCACCTTTAATTATAAAATCCCCTATAAATAATCACTTTATTAAAATATTATAAAGTGACTTAAAAATTAATCACTTTACTTTATTAAATTAAAATATTAAAGTTAACACTTTAATATTTCATCTTTCATGTTGAGACCATCACTCGATCACTCCAACTAGAAATTGATACTGCAACTTATCTTGGGGTGATGTCTGAACAAAGCAGGTCAACTACCAATCTCCTCCTAAAAAGTAGGAAACTATCTCTGATCATCTAAAACGGCTCATAAGGCCCCCTTCCAAGCTCCACAGGCTACGGGTGGTCACAAGTGAATTGTATGTCCCTTCCTAAAAAATAGGAGACTAGCTCCAAGCTCCTGAAATGCCACATAGACTTCCCAAAAGGTCACAAGACCCCCGAAAGAGCTCCCTATCCACTGTATTAGCCTACGGGAACCCAACTGATAGGCTAAACACCACGATTGACCACTACTTAGGAAAAGGGGACATTACAGTCTAGCCTCCCCAAGATTGATTGTCCCCAAGCAATCCTCACCTGGATACTCTGGCCTGTCACCTAAATGTCAGGATCTGAAATCAATCTGGAGGATTCCCAACAACATATCCACTGCATCTGTTGGGTGGAGGTAACTCCATGTTGAGCACCACTGTAAACAACTAATCTAATGTAGAATAATCTACCAAACAAAAGAATCCCTAGATCCCATAACCAGAATGGAAGTTTTCCATACACATTACCCGCTAACTTCCACTGCACTACTTTGATGTAACCTTCACCATGTTGAGAGTGGTGAAGCAACTCGTTGGGATCCAACTGCACTAACGTGTCAAACCTGTCACCACCTGGATACCAATACATCAGAACCTCACATCCATCAATAATGAGGAGATAAAGGTATCTCAAAGTGTCAGTATCACAAAACCTCTCTCCATCCTCTGCAGACCTCCCATGGATGTGATGATTACCATTCATAGGTGTTGAAAGATGTGTAATTGCTCCTCCTAGGTTGCTAGTATGGAACAAAAAAACATCCTCAAGACTACGAGATTGGCCTATGGGAGTGCAAAAGATACCAATAGGTTCAAAGGATGATGAAGTATCATCCCTACGCTGCATCCCCATGACAAGGAAATGATATAACTCTCCTCCGGACTCATGTATATATGCACTTTCTTCTTGCTTCCCTATCTCAAGAAGCTCAACCTTTGTATGCTCCAACTCCATGTCTTCTTCCCTTGGAAGAGATAGTGATCAAAGATAGGCTTCTCTTTGTTGTCTTTCTTAATCTAAATAACTGCAACATTCCTTGACCTTTTGCAAGCGTTGTTTTGCTTGGGTAGCTAATAAATTTGCTCTTCTAGCTCTTTGAAACCACTCATTACACATAACTTGTGTACTTTCCACATCTTTCATAGTATGATATGCAAAATTTGACCCTTCGTGGCTTGAATTCCCCATGCACTCCTCATTGTTTGCACTCATATCTTGAGTGCCATCATTGGGAGACTCCTCAACATCATTCCCTTCATGTGCCATAGATGCTAGCTCATGGTTATGCTCAACATTATGACTACTGTCATAAAACATAAAATTAGAAGTTACACCATGCCTATTTGCATCATCTTCTAGGAACTCAACCAAATCTTCATCTTTTGCTAATTGTCCGTTGTCAAGTGTTGGTTCAAGAGGTGTCTTCAATGGAAAATTAAGTGTGTCATGTGCCATAACTTCTATCACATGGCTGCAAGGTAAATCTGCATGTGTATAAGTCTCCTTAATCTTTATGACTTCATCCTAAAATTCCCTTTGTCCTTCCAAATGATGTGACTCATGAGCCCCAACATCATCATGCAAAATGTGCATCTCCAAATTTGTTTCCTTCATGGTTTCTTTTTCAATATATCCATTTGTCAAAACTAAGTTTGATTTGAAGGTCCCATCATACCTTCTCACACTGTGCCCATCAATAGGCACTAAACCATGGGGAGTATCATACTGAAAACTCATCTTGTTGTTTGTTGCAACATCTTTCCCATGACTAAATTTTACACTTTTAAATGAATATTTTTCCTTAAACATCCTCCTAATATACTTTACCACACCAATCTTTCCAAGACTCAAGGTAACAACACATTTTAGATATCTATTAAAAGAGTACTATGTTTTAAAATCTTCTGGCATGCTTTGGTAGTCCTTAAAGAGTTGATTGGCTTCTCATTCATAAACTTCCCTGAATTGTTCTTTTCCCTCTAGACTAGTAAAATTATGTGCATTAGTATTTGCTTTCCTTCACTGCGCAAAGAGAGGGTCTAATTTTTCCAGATGTTATATAAAGTCTTGAAAAACATCCATCAATTCTGCCATGAGTTCTTGCGTAGACTTCATTTTTTACCAAACCTCTGATTCACCCAATAGGATGGCAAGAAAACCGCTCTGATACCACTGAACTGTCCCACCCTAGTTTGGCTTCTGTCTTTGCAATTTTTGCTTGATTAACTCAATTAACAATGTGGGACATTTTGTCAAACAATTTGTATGCAATTCTAAAACTTGTTGATTTCCTATGGATTATGTGGTTTACATAACACAAATATGAAACTCAACAAAGATATTACCATATAATGCACTTTTTCATACTGTAAGCTTACATAGCACAATAAAATGTAACATTAAACCCTCAAAAAATTGTATTTCTGAACAATGTTATTAACAATATTTATTCTCAGATTTTAGTGTTTAGACATACATTCAAATCTATGTATATTTATCAAACCTAGAAATGAAATAATGTAGATTGAACTCACTAGAGGACACTAAATTGGTTGATGATCAGACCTTCAGCAACCTTCCTAACATATGCATTCACTTTAGTCACCCATAGCCATGGCATAGTAGCAGCCATGTATATATGTATATTTTTTAGCATAGTAAACACTTGATAGCATTCAAATGACAGCGACAACAATAAATAAAGGTGGGAAATGGATGTTTGCAGCCGCAAAGGTCATACAATCATGCCCAACAAACAAGAAAAGGTTGCAACAATGACAGTGATGTGAATAGGGGGTGATTTTCCCCTTATAAATGCTTCTAAATCACCCCTGAAAGCTCATGCACAAATCATAAATAATAATTGTTGTGTTCACACAACTCTATAACACATAACTAGCACAAAGGGCTTTTCAAATCTCACGCCTGGCAAATGCATTTAATATTTAACATATGCAGTATTAATGTTTCAAACCCTTTCCTGGCAACTCCATGCCTACAACACTTTGGTAAATCTTTGGACCTTATGTAAATACTATGCTTGTCAATAATGAATAAATCTCAGATTTCCTAATTAATCCTTCAAACCCTTATATATGAAACTCCTATAGATTCAATGAAGCACAAGCATAATCCCTAAAATGGAATTATCTGCAAGTTGTTCTTCATGAGGGGCTACATCCTCAAAAAGCTTGAGATTTTTAGACTCTCCAGTCTTCAACAAGACCCTTAGCCAAATTCTTCTTCTTCAACAATGAATGAATGAATGAAATGAACTCCAAAATTCCCTTTTATATTTCACCTCAAATTCACTTTTGAATTCATTTTATTCAATTTACTTTTATTTCCCTTTTAATTATGATGCACAACTTAATAATATAAAATATACTTTAAATCATTGAAGTCCCTTTTTGATAAAGTCCTTATGTCTCCCTTTTAATATAATAAATTAATAAAGCATCATTAAATAGATCACTTTATTAATTTTCATTTAACCCTTATATCATCTTTAATAATAAAATCCCCTTTAAATAATCAATTTATTAAAATATTATAAAGTGACTTAAGAATTAATCACTTTACTTTATTAAATTAAAATATTAAAGTTAACACTTTAATATTTCATATTCCATGCTGAGACCATCACCCGATCACTCCAACTGGAAACTAATGTTGCAACTGATCCCAAGGTGATGTCTGAACAAAGCAGGCCAACTGCTAGTCTCCTCCTAAAAAGTAGGGATTCCCCTAAAAAGTAGGAAACTATCTCTGATCATTTGAAATGGATCATAAGGTCCCCTGCTAGGCTCCACAAACTTTGAGTGGTCACAAGTGAACTGTCAATCCCTTCCTTAAAAATAGGAGACTGACTCCAAGCTCCTGAAATGCCACGTAGACTTCCCAAAAGGTCACAAGACCTTTGAAAGAGCTCCCTATCCACTATTTTAGCCTATGAGAACCCAACTGATAGGCTAACCACCACGACTGACCATTGCCTAGGAAAAGGGGACATTACATATTATTTGACTAAACAATATTTTTGTATAATTAATACGTGGGTTAGTTTCATTATTGGCACCCTAGGATTTAATGAGCAACAAAAATAGACTATTATTTTTAATGAAAATTTATTAGTTTGATATTTGTTAAAATGAAAAGAGTTTAAATATAAAGATGAGAAGTTGATTATTATTTTTAACAAAGATTTATCAATTTTACATTTGTTAAAATAGAAGAGTTTAAATCATTGATATATAGTAATAACATGTAAATTGTTGATGTGAGGTTCTAGATTCTTATATAAACAACCATCAAATTATAATCAATGTATGTTTAAGTCTTAAATTTCAAGATAAACAATCAACACATTAATCACAATATAAAGACATTTTTTATCAAATACTAAAATTACACTAATAACACTCCAAAACAACCTTAATTATGTACAAACTAATACCATTTTAAAAATGAAATAGAAAGCTTTATGAATGCAACTCGTTGATGTAACAATCTACTCATTCATAGGCTTCTAAGATAACCTTTTTGGTATGGAGGTTACAAAAAATTATGATAATCTCTCCCTATTAAAACGGTAACCATCTTGAGGCATGGGACCCTAATTTGATTGACTAAAACATTTTGTTGCAAACAAGAGATCATGAGCTCTAGTCTCCCGCTAATACAAGAGGGTGTGGCGTGCCAACGTCACTAGGGTTAAAAAAAAACTGTAACCCAGAAGACCGAAGACCCCCTGATGCTACTTTGAAGGAGATGCTACTCAAGCATTGGAAGTGCCAACGCTCTGAGAGACCGATACCTCTTACATTGTCATTCATAGAGATAAAGAATGACCATAAAACTAATTGTGAGGACAAAACAATCATAGAGGTAATAGTAGATTGAATAAGAATGCAGATTTCCCATGCTTCAATTATAACCATACAATGCGGATGACAAGGTCATCCATTGTCAGTCTCGATCTCACAAGATTATGCAGAGAGCATCGGGTGAAGGAGGCGCTACACATTGTGCTTTCTACATACAACCCCACTGAAGACATTTCAACGTATCTTCAACTACTACAGGCCTGCAATGCCAAAAATGGGCTTTCACAAGGTAAACAAATCCATTCCCTCATCATTCACAGGGGATTTGCTTTTACTACAGGCACATTTTTTCAGAATAACCTTATTAACATGTATGTCAAGTGCGGAAGTTTGTTGGATGCCCGAAGGCTTTTTGAAGATATGAAACAACGAGATGCCTCCTCATGGAATACCATAATTGCAGCTTACAGAAGACATGGGTATCCTCACGAAGCACTAACACTGTTTCACCAAATGCAACGAACAGGCGTCCAACCCGATCAGTTTACCTTTGCCACCATACTCCCAGCCTGTGCCAAAATCAGAGCTTTGGAGCAGGGTGTAGACATTCATCAAAGCATAATTGAAAGGGGTTTTTTGTCAGATGTTGTGGTGGCAAATTCCCTGGTAGACATGTATGCACGGTGTGGAAGCATACAGAAGGCATATGATTTGTTCGATAAAATAAGTGAAAAAGATTTGATTTCATGGAATGCAATGATTGCAGGATATGCACAAAATGGGTTTGTTGAAGAGGCCTTGGAAACTCTTAAGCAAATGCAATTGGCAGATTTGAATCCAAACGCCACAACTTTTGCCAGCATCCTCCCGGCCTGTGCCAAAATGGGAGCTTTGGAACAGGGTATGGATATCCATAAAAGAATAATCAAAAGTGGTTATTTATCAGATGTCCTGGTTGGGAATGCCCTGATAGACATGTATGCAAAATGTGGAAAAATACACAAGGCACGTGAAGTGCTTGACGAAATGCCTCAAAGAGATTCAGTCTCATGGAATGCGATAATTGCAGGATATGCGCAGAATGGTGTCCTTGACGAGGCTTTAAAGCTTTTCAAAGAAATACCTCAAAGAGATGTGGTCTCATGGACTGCAATGATTGCAGGATATGCACAACATGGGTTGGTTGAAAAAGCTTTGGAAATTTTCAAGCAAATGCTTTTGGCAGGTGTAAAGCCAGACTCTAAAACCTTTGCTAGCATCCTTCCAGCATGTGCCAAAATGGGAGCTTTAGAACAGGGTATGGACATCCATCGAAGCATAATCGAAAGTGGTTTTCTGTCAGATGTCGTAGTTATGAATGCCTTAATAGACATGTATGCAAAATGTGGAAGGATATACGAGGCATGTGAACTGTTTGAAAAAATGCCTCAAAGAAATGTGATCTCGTGGAATACTATGATTGCAGGATATGCACAATATGGGTTTGTGGAAAGAGCCTTACGAACATTTAAGCAAATGCAATTAGCCGGTGTACAGCCAGAGTCCACAACCTTTGCCAGCATCTTACCAGCCTGTGCCAGAATGGGAAATTTAGAACAAGGTATGGACATCCATCAATGGATAATCGAAAGTGGATTATTGTCAGATGTTGTAGTTGCAAATGCCCTGATAGACATGTATGCAAAATGTGGAAGCATACACAAGGCACATAAACTGTTTGACAAAATGCCTCAAAGAGATGTGGTTTCATGGACTACAATGATTGCGGGATACACGCAAAATGGATTAGTTGAAAATGCCTTGGAAGCTTTTAAGAAAATGCAATTAGCAGGTGTAAAGCCAGTCTCGACAACCCTTGCCACCATCCTCCCAGCTTGCTCCAAAATGGGAGCTTTAGAACAGGGCATGCATATCCATCAAAGCATAATTGAAAGCGGATTTTTGTCAGATGTAGTAGTTGTCAATGCTCTGATAGACATGTATGCAAAATGTGGAAGCATACACAAGGCACATGTACTGTTTGACAAAATGCCTCAAAAAGATGTCATATCATGGAATGCCATGATTGCAGGATATGCACAAAATGGCTTTTGCAAGGATGCTCTTGAACTCTTTGAATTAATGAAGCACTCTAGAACTTACCCTGACCATGTAAGCTTCGCTTGTGTTTTATTTGCATGCAGCCATGCAGGCTTAGTGGATGAGAGCTGTAATTACTTCAATGGCATAAGTGACTCTTATGGCATTAAACCTACAATTGACCATTATATGTGCATGGTTGACATTCTTGGCCGTGCTGGCTATCTTGAGGAAACTATAAACTTTATCATCAAAATGCCAATTAAACCTGTGGTGGTTGTGTGGACATGTTTGCTTGATGCCTGTAGATCGTATACAAATATAGGGTTAGGAGTATTTACAGCAACTGTGCTTTTTGAGATGGATCCTAAAAATACTGCAACTTATGTTCTTCTGTCAAACATCTATGCAGATGTGGGCAGATGGGGTGAGGTTCAAAAGGTAAGGAGATCGATGAAAGATAGAGGAATTACAAAGATACCTGGATGTAGTTGGATTGAAAGCCATAAAATGATACATGCATTTTCTGTATAGGAGATTGATAACACCCACAGCCACAGCGAACTGTTTCAAAGTTGGAGAAATTGCCTTGGGAGATGAAAACGACAAAGATGATGAAATTTTCCTGAATCCAAATACAAGACTAATACTGAACTATGTGGAGGGAAAGACAAAAGTATTCCCTCACCACCATAGTGAGAAGTTGGCAATTTCACCTGGGTTGTTAAAATATTCCCCATGGAGCAACTATTATAGTCATCAAGAACCTTTGAGAATGTGTTGACTGCCACACTTCAACCAAGTGTATCTCCAAGATTTCTGCAAGAAAAAATGTTTTGAGATATGCCAGCTGATTCCATCAATTCAAACAAGGACAATGTTCTTGTGAAGATCATTGGTGATTTTAAATGAAGCAATGTGTAAACTTTGGCTTGCATTCATTATAACAAGGTGAACTTTGTCAGAACTGCGGTGAAAAAGAAGAGACCAGGTTTTGTTTCCAGTTTCTAAATGTGTGTTCTTCTGTGTTTGGAGATCTAGATCATGCTGTTGACTTCATAAAATCAGATATATAGCATGCAACGTGCATCATTTCTTATGTATGCTGATGGATTATTTGTTGAATCCCTGTTCCATGATAGCGTGGAGATGTCATGAAATTGAACTGTTTTCATGAATCCTGAGCACAGTGGAATGAAAAATCTTTAGGAAGTGGTGAAGAATGGGAAAAACCAAATGGAGTAAACCATGAAAGAAATTGAAAGATGCCATGAGAAGATGTAGGAGGAAGAAGAGCGGGAAAAAATGAGGGAAGCTAAGGAAATGGAAAGATGCTTGGCCAACTGGACATGTGAGGGTGTACAATAATCCAATGCTTGGAGGTGATGAGGAAAAGGCCTCTACCTAGTTCTTTACTACAACCATTGTCTTTTTTATGATCCTTTTGTCTGGATTAATTGTTTTATTTTATGCCCATTTTAGGTTTATCATTTGTCATCAAATCATGTGCACCATATTTTGCATGCAAATTTATATATTTTATGTGGATTTCATCTTATTTATGGTTAGAATATTATTAATGTTGTTTTACATTCTCTTTTTTTTTAGTTAATATGTTTGTGAATTCTTAATATTTTATTTATTTATTTTGATTTCAATTTCATTTTATAAATAAAATATTAAAATTTATATATGTAGAAGTAAATTTATAATATTTATTATGTTGTGATTGGCATATAGGTATGGTACTTGAAAAACTTGCATAGTAAGGTTTGAAGGATTACGATTGACGTTACAAAAGAACATAATTTATGTATGTGAAGGTAAAATCACATTTTATATTACATAACAATTGCGAGTAGATTGTATTAATCAATTGGCATAATGACATCTATAAATTCATAAAATTAGGAAGAGTTGAAAGATGACTTTAGAAGAACTTAATAGGTAATCACTATCTCTAATTACTTTAATCAAGTTGTTGACAACAAAGTGACACACTTGATTTGTAGTTAGGGTCGATTAAGTTGTTGGCAACAAAGGGACATAAATGATTTGTAGTTAGAGTTCATTGAATTGCTCAAGAAAAATATTTGTAGTCATAGTGGGTTTGGAAAAGGAGAGAAAGATGTACATAAGAGTGATGAGACATTACAAATAAATATCAGAATGTGATGAACCTAGATACTTTTTGCACTACGAACCATATAATTGCTAGTAAAGATTAAATTCTACTTTACAAAACATGAATTAGAGACATTTTTCATAAGTTTCCTACCAAACAAATGCTAGTAAAACTAAATTCCATGTTGACCATTTAAATATTTTTTATAAAGCCCAATCCTAACTTCATTAGAATGATTAATTTTTTGTAGAGATTTGAAAGCAATGTTTTATGATAGGGGATTCTAGTCATAATGCTGATTTTTTTTGTGAATAATGTGGCTAATGATTTTTGTTTAACTCATTTGAAAATGTTTGAATGATACCATAAATGTGTATCTTAGTGTACAAGGGAAACAAGCATAAATAGTATTTGTAAAGAATAATACAAAAAATCCCAAGTTTTGATCCTATGCAAATGTATTTAATAACTAGAAGGAACACATGAGATTCTGTGCACATGTGATCAATATATTGAAAGTGTTCAATTTTCACAATAGAAAAGGAAATTTGAGGTGAAGTAACTTGCATTTACAAAAAATAGGTAAATTGTTTTGCTCTATGACTAACACTAACAATATCTCACCTTAAGTCTAGAAAAATTATAAATAGTTTATTTTAATGCTATAATAACCCACATTTTAATGGAAATGGTTTCATTATAGCTAAAAATATTTACAAGATAATTATATTCTATCTAAATTTAGATTGTGTTCACTATGGAAGTGGGACCCTTTAAATCACAAGGCCTACACACAATCAACATTTTTACTAAGAAAATAATGAAATTCTAGGCTACAAGATAGATCGTTATTTAGATTAGAAAAAAGTAAATACATTGTATATCTAAAAAAGTTTACTTAGCACACACCACCAATCTATTAAAGAATGAACCATTTAAATATCTCAAAGCCTAATATGTTGTTGAAGAATTTCAAAATTAAGTGTCATGTTCTACATCCCTTCCTCCACACACAATTGTAAGAGAATAATTTTTTGTGCTTGATGACATCAAATGTAACGTGTGCCTAATACATCTAAGTCAATCCCCAAGCTTGGTGCAAGTACCCTATTAGGAATCTAGAATTGATGGGTATCTTTCTGCACCAATCCACTTTGTTTATTGGATTGAAAGGGAATTGTTTATAGGAAGTCCATCCTATGGGATGGTGGTAGATCCTAGACAATTAAGACATCACTCAACCATGATGCAACCATTAAACAAACCAAATGAGTGTGATACAACCATTAAACAAACCAAATACAACTCCATGACGTGCATGTTTTTTTTTTTTGATCGGTGATAAGAATGATTTTATTGAAGATAAAAAATATTACAATGTTAAATTCAACAATTCCAAAGATAATATTGCTAACCCCTAGCAAGCCCTATAAAAATAACCTCAAAGCTACCCCCAAACTAGTTTACAACCACCTCAAACATAGTTACAAAATTGACCATCACCTACAAAGCTTCAAGACCAAAGCCTTGAGACGCAGGTCAAAGGTTTGAGGCATACTTCATTCGTCCTTTAGATTGGGATCTCAGTACCATAGAAAATGATTTCTTCTTCTCTTTCTTTTCCATCTTCCCCAAGACCGTTTGCCACCCATCCTCTACCCTTTCTACCTCCTTCTGCCACTCCAGAGAAAGAGCCCGAGGGAACCTCCATTTCCATTACCATCTTGTTGATATTGTTCCTCAACCTTCTATTTACCAGCATCCTTTGACTGGGGCCTCACTCCACTCTTCTTTTCCTTCACTTCTGGCGTAGCTACTCCAGTTTTGAAGGTAACTTCCTTAGCTACAACCAACTTCTCTTCTTGAGCTGGAGCCATATGAGCTTGTTGCATTGTCTTACTTTCCTGCAGCAACACTTTCTCTACTAGAAGAGACTCCTTTGAAACCCGACTCTCCTCCTCAAAGCCTCTTAGCAAAGAGCTCACAAGATTCTCCTCCTGCTTCTCCATGGTATAATGCTTGGTGGATGCATCTTTCCACCAAGAAAAAACTTTTCCAGATCTGTTTTTGGCACATTCTACTACTAAATGTCTCGTTTGATGGCAGATTTTGCACCTAAAGGGTACCCCTTCATAGTCCAGAGGCTGTATCCAACAACCCTTTGAGGATTTTAACCTGATCTCCTCCGGGGGTACCTTGGACGCCTTCATTTCTACTAGAATCTGGGTGTATGTTGAATGTAACAGATTTGCAAACTTTTCATCCACCATTACAAAGTTTCCCAAAGAGTTTCCTATAGCCTCCAGGCATACATCAAACCAAAATTGTAGGGGGAGGCCAGGAAATCTTACCCAAAGGGTGTTGGAAATAGGATGCCATTTAATTGCAAATCCTAAATCATTAATTATTTCATGTATCTCCTAGATTCTTGGAATGTGTTCAACAACACTAAGATTAGGATGAGATTAATATTTGGATGAAATAAATCATGAAATTGACATTTGTATTTATTCCTAAATAATAGGAGCATGTGGGTGCACACATGGTAAGGTGAAACTCACCATGTGTTTAGTTAACTATACAGAGTAACAGTTAACACTTTTGAATGCATGTAAAGATCCTAGGAGTTGGGATTTGATGTTTGCATGCTTGAAGTTCAGTTAAGTTCAGTTAAGTTCAGTTCAGATCAGTTCAGTTTAGTTCAATTCAGTTCAATTCAGTTCAGTTCAGAATCAGTTTAGTTTAGTTTAGTTTAGTTCAGTTATCTTCAGTTGCATGCAAGTGCATGTTGCATGCATGTTGGTTATTTTGAGTTGCATGTAGTTAGCTTCACTTAACTTGTAATGCATGGCTAATAACATTGAGTTGTATGAAAGATAACAGGGACTACTTCCAATTAACAAGGGATGACCATTCTTTGGGAATGGTGTTGAGTAAATGTTTCAGTTAACAATAAAGCACTTGAAGCCAACTTGGGCGCCCAAGATGCTTTATTGGAATTAACTCCAATGCATGATAAGATATTTTTGAAGGCTCTATTAAGTGGGACCCTCTTTTGGGCGCCATCTTTGAGGAAGAGATTTGTAATTATCACCGAAGTGAAGGATGAGTTGTAGCTTCAGTTTGGGACACCCAAATGCATGATGCACATGTTGTAAGCTTTAGTCTTCACTGAAGAACTCTACTTGAAGGAATATGGCGTACCTTTTCAAGGGCTTGAGATTATGCATTGTAATTATCACCATTTGATTATTACAAGGTTGCATATTGTCTATATATCTCATTCAAGTTGAATAGAGTTGAAGAGTTGTTATTGCAGGTGTGAAGAAGATTGTGAAAGACAGAAGAAGCATTCTCAAGCAAGAATTGGAGCTATTGTAATTCAGAGTTTGAATAATAGAATAATTCTTGGTGGAGTTTTTTCCCGAAAGGGTTTCTCCATGGTATATCTTGTGTGATCCTTCTATTATCCTATCTAGTTCTTCTAAATAATTCTCTCTACATTCTACAATAGTAAAATGGATTAATCAAGATAATCATCCACAAAGAATTTATGTAACAAAGAAAAGACTTACTTAGAACAACAATTTTGAAGTTTTACAGAGTATTGCCAAGAAAACAATTCTACTTTTTCTTAACAAAGGGACACTAAAACTTTTAGTCGGGTTGAGTCGATGCCATGGTTTTAATAGCAACACATGTTTCTTCCAATCCCAGTGATAATCACAAAGGATCTTATTTCTATCCTATTTTTTTCAAAAACAACAACAAAAAAACCTTTGGCCATTGGATAGATGTGCACATACCCATCCAGCAGAGGCTTCCAGAAATTGGTGATCCACTTATGTAGATCAAGCAAGCTTGGCCAAAAACCCCTAAACCTCCCAATCAAACCCAGTCCAACAAAGACTTCTTCATTGAAAATAACTTCTTTTTCCTACTCTCCATTAATTTCCAGAGTAATTGTCTCAAAGGAACCAGAGGGGTCAGAGGCCCTTCCATTCCCCCCAACACCTCCTCCACTTGAGTTTTTAGTTGCCCTACAAAGCATCGATTTGCTAACCTCAGTCCTCGCCTTTTTGCAATCCTTGGCAACTCTGTCTGTGTCAAGCTTAGATACTCCTTACTGGATTTGAGGTTGACCTCCATCTTCATCAATAGGCTTCCCAACAAGGAGTGTTGGCGAAAGCTTTATATACTCTTGCCCTTCCCTGACGTCGCTTCCAAATGAAGGGCAAGCCCCCGAGACACCTTGCTCCACTATGCTCTAAGGACCCTGCCCATTCTGGACCCTAGTTTCCTCCACAGAAAGAGGCTTGTTGATTTCTCCTCCTAAGATACTCCCAGCACTCCTGCCATCATCCCTACGACACTTTGCAAAGAGAGTCGTGGAAGCCCTATGCTCTGCACCCTGTAACGGCTCCATCTAAAACTTCTCAGCACAAGATCAAATTTCCATCACATGCATGTTATTTGACCTTCCACATGCAATTTGTATTATTGTAATTGACAACAATGAATGTTGCTAACCATAATACATGAATAAGCAAACTAGGCATACCATATGGGCTTGATGCACACTAGTCATAATTTGCACTTCAAACAAAATCAATAACACACAAATGATATTGTCATTTATGTCAATCAACCTTGACCCACACCAAACTTGCTATATTGCAATTGTTGTCATATATGCCATTCAACTTAATGCAATTGAGGTTTTGTATTTGGTAAGAATTTGTGTAGGAAAAAAAAGTGAGAGATGATGCTTAAGGTGGATTTGAACAAATGAAGTTGTTCTAAGCACTGAAAACTCTATCAAACAAAGGGATGTTGTTGTCCTAAGCGTTGAAATTGAAGCAAAATAAGTGAAGACTAAAATTAACCACTTAGAAAAGGAATGAAAAGATAAGAAGATTTTATTGTCAATGAAAAGGAGGTTAGTCTACTCTAAAAATAGTTCCAATGCATTTGGATGGGTTAATTTAGGCTAGGCATGGTCCTATTTTGAACCTAAAAATGTCGAAACAGTTTGAGCTACATTGGACCAACGATATCCCTTAAGAGTCCAAAGTGCAAAAAGACAACAATATTTGATGGGGTATTACTTAGAAACTGTGATGCTTACAAACTCTTTGTTTGAGGATACAAGATCACGTTCGGACCCTCTAGAATAACCTCTCTCAATTTTTTCTATCTAGGAGGCATTTTCTCATGGTGATGAGTTTTCAGCTAAGGAAAAAGTTGTCAAATGCAAGCAGTGTAAACTTGCAAAGTGGTGCAACTTTCGTTTTGCAACTTGTACTTCCAAACCAACTATTCCAACACATTTGTATGGGTACGTTTACGCTAGGAATAGTCCTCTTTCACACACAAATACACTGAATCACTTTGAGCTACGTTCAACCAGCTTGATCCCTTAAGAGTCCAAAGTGTAAAATGGTTGTAATATTTGACAAGCTATTTTGAACGGTGATGTTTATAAACTATCGGATGAGGCTACAGGATCGCATTGGGACCCCTCTACAATAACCTCTCTGGTTTTTACATATCAAAGGAATTTTTCTATGGTGATGAGTTTTCATTGAGGAAAAAGTTGTCAAATGCAACAGCAAAGTTGCAAAAGTAGCAATCTTCGCTCTATAACTCGTATGACCAATCTAGTTGTTAACATGTCTAGATGGGTATTTTACACCAGCCATGGTCCCCTGCACCAATGCTGTCACTTGAAGCTACGCTCAACTCGCTTTCAATCCCTTAAGAGTCCAAAATGGCTGCAATCTTTAGGATATTACTTGAAACTGATGCTTACAAAACTCTTCACCGAAGGTGTTCATGTTGGGACCCTCTACAATAACCTCCCTCAATTTTTGCTATCTCAGAACTGTCTTCCCATGGTGAAAATTTTTCAATTAAGGAAAAAGTTGTCAAATGCAAGCAGTGTAAAGTTGCAGAGTGGTGCAACTTTCATTCTGCAACTTATACAACCAAACCGATTGTTCCAACAAATTTGATGGTGGCGTTGTTAGGATGGTCCTCTTTTCACACCCAAACATGCCAAATCACTTGAGCCACATTCAACTAGTCTCGATCCCTCAAGAGTCCAGTACAAAATGGTTGTAATTTTGAGGGCCACATTATCAAAACCGTGACACTTTCATAAACTCTTTTGTCCGAGGTTATGAGATTGTGTTGGGACCCCACAATAACCTCTTGGTTTTTGATATCTGCATTTTCAGTGGTGTTAGTTTTCAATTGATGAAAAATGGTCAAATGGATGGTGCGCAAGGGTGCACTTTCTACTACTCTTTCATGAAACCAAATCGATAGCTTCAACATGTTCAAATTGGTGGTTTTATTAGAATGGTCCTGCTTCACACCCAAACACATTGAAACAAACAGCTACATTGATTGACGATTTCCAGAGTCCAAAGTGCTAAAAGACAACAATCTTTGATGAGTTTATTACCAAAAATAGTGTCACTTAAAACAATTCATCTAAGGCTATGAGATCAATGTGAACTTCTATAACAATCCCTCTCAATTTTGATATCTTTGTAAACACTGAAAAATATCCTGAATGATATCATACATTTGAATTAGGTATACTAACACCGTTTCATCCTCAAACCCATCCTCTTTTCACTTAATTGATTAAATTAGTCTATCTATTTAATTAATTGCATCATTTTCCTCTATTAACCTAATTTATTTAATCAGGTTAATTCACCCCCTTTCATGCTAACACTTCATCTTGTTAAATTAAATAAATCAAACTATTTAATTTAAATCCTTGTCTTTCTTAATATTTAATTAAAAACCCTAAGCTATTTAATTAAATGTTATTTCACCTTTCCCCCATTCATTAAATCATTTAATTTAATGAATATCACTTTATTCTTCTAAATCCCCCTAATTGTATGATTAATATTGTTTATTTAACAATTATTAATTAATCTAATTCCTCCCACTTGCAAGGGAATATTCCCTCCCTTTTTGCACAATTAAACTCTGTTTTAATTTGCAAAATATCCTTTTCCTCACCCATGAGAATATTCTCACTAACTTCAAATGCACGCTAACTGCAGACTTGCAAGTTAATTTCTATGACCTTCATAGGGTCAAAAGTGTGCTTGCTCTGAAAGGAATGAGAACCCTTGATTAACCATCTATATTCTCACTCTGTTGATGAGAACCCATGATCCATGCCTCCAATTTCCCTCCATCTCTTGACCGCGATTAGATTTTTTTCATCTCAACCTTTCATTTCTCATTTGCTTTCTTATACATAAGTCATTATTTGGAGACAAATGGATCCATCTTTCAAAAAGAAAACTTATGTTGTTGAAATCACTCACACTCACATTCATATTTAGCTCATATTTAGCATATTTTAGTTTAAATTAGTTGCAAAATAGCTTAGCTTCCATTAATGGCTTCCATAATGCATCCATTTAGCTAATTAGATAACTAGGGTTTGAATCTTTTTAGTTTAAATCTCATTTAGATTAGCTTAGTATTTGTATATCTGAATCATTTTAGCATAAATCATGTTAGATTAGCTTTTGCATGATTGAAATCATGTTTTCATACACATCTCACAACTGTTCCATCAGTTTTCTTTAATAAAACTAATTGAAACAAGCTCATTGATCCATGGGATTGGGAAAGGGTTGCCATTCCACATCAATGCGACACCACTCCCAAAACAGGATAAGTTTTGAATGGATTAGAGTAGACATTTTAATGCTTTCGTAGTTTAGAATGCTTTGTTTTAATGAATGTCTAGTTCAACTTCAATTTGATTGATCATGTTTAGATTGGGAATAAATGGCTTCATTATGATTCAATTCTTCATGGATCAAGTGTGATCAACCCATACTAATCTGCCAATCACAATCTCTAAGATTTTTTCTTGTGGTGTTGAGTTTTCAGTTGATGGAAAAAGTGTTAGATGGATGCAGTGTAAAGGTGCAAAGGGGTTTAGGGTTCATTTTAGTCCTCATGAATAAGTGAATCATTTACTCAAATACACTTAAGTCATGCACTACACACATGAATACAAAGTATACACATGAAAACATGTAGGTCGTAAAGTATACATTGGAATCCTCATACAAAGTATACATGTAAGTTGTAAAGTATACACTTGTACACATGTAAAGTATACACAATACGCATGATATCATCATTCAAGAATTGCTATCAAATATAAGATTTACAAAATTCCATGTAGGCACACAACAAACGACCCTAATACATAGTCATTTCCCAATAGAGGAAGGAAATAGATCACGCGTTGCCTTCATGGTTGGCTAGATGGAGTTTCTGTTGATTCTTTTGTCATTTGAATGTTCCCACTTGTCCTCCTCTCTTCACTCATCTGGAGATGAAACTAATAGAATAAGAATTATATACATTAATATATAGAAATTGAAAATTTTGGAATGGCATCTAACAAAATAATTGCAAACAAATAATCATCACACTCTTCCACAACAATAGCACGTTGACATTTTGGAGTGACAAACACATGTAGAAACCGTCAAGGTAGCAGTTAAACTACATATAAGCATCATGAAAATTTTCTATAATAGACCATAGAAGAGAAAATATAATTATCATGAAAATTTACTAATCTATTGCATAACTTTTCCAAAGGATCATTAAAATTTATAGTTAAACTACATATAAATATCATGAAAATTTACAGTTAAACTACATATAAGCATCATGAAAATTTACTAATATGTTGCATACCTCTACCAAAGGATCAAAGTTGGCTATTGTTGCAATAGCTCCATGGTCCATCGTGCCACGAACATCACAATATACTTCGAATGACAAATATATATGATCACAATATAAAAAATGTTTAGAATAACAAATCTATATTATTCTAAACAACCTAAATGATAATGAAATTGTAATGCAAACTAGAAAAGATGCTTATAATAACATATCTTTATTATTTATGGGGCATCCAAGGGTAGCCTTGGGCTTGTAGGTTGTGGGGGGGTGTTGAGGAATGAAGATGGTAGGTTCTTGGGCACAGTGGCACTCCCGTTGGGAAACCAGACCAATCACCATGTGAAAGTTGAAGTCGCATTCATCAACATCAAGTCTATGTTGGAAAAGGGCTACTCTTAGCTATGGATTGAGTGAGATTCCCTCAATATTGTTATCTACTTACTTGGCATTCAAAAGCCAAGTTGGAGAATTGAACAACTGATTATGGATTCTATAATGATGCTAAGATCTTTTGAAGAAATTTGTGTCACACATATCTATAGGGAAGGCAACTCACTGGAGGATTTCTTTGCAAATGAGGTTGTCAGACTTCATGATTTTAAGGCATAGGGGGAGTACTTTCTCCTTCCCAAGGAAGCCAAGCTTGTATTACGAAATGATGGCTAATGTTGAGTTTGTGATCTGGGATGATCAAGCTATTATTGCATATCTTATTATCGCATGCTTTATGGGTTGTTCTTTGCCTATTTTTTATTTGGCATTTGTATCTCAATTGGGGTATCAGTTAATGGTGGCAGTGGATATGGGGGGTGATAGGAGTAGGATTGAACTTTTTTCTTGTGAGAAATGAAGGAACACACACAAAATTTGGAGAATTTTAAAGCATGGGAATTTTACTCACTATCTAGAGAGGCTCCATGGCCATGACCCCAATGCATCTACATATTTTTTCCACTTTTGGAATGATATAAGGTTATAGGTTAAGGGTATGGAGTTTGTGATCAATGAGGACTTTATTTCCTCCAAAACTGGGCTATCAATGGATGGCAGTAAATTTTTCAAGGAAAGAAAGAGCAACAATGACGCCATGGACCGGTTCTTCAAAGATAATGAATAAAAGAAGATGATAACAATGCCCTCATGGGGATATGAATGGAATTATCTAAAACATATTTGGGCCAATGTGGCAAAGGTCATTATGCGGTATGTTACCCTAGATGGTTGATATACTGTGATTTTAGGGCACCATTTTACCCTGCTTAACCATTTTAGACATGGGTTGCATGTTTCGTTTCGTTTCATTTATTTTGTTGTCTTTGGAAGTGTTGGTCTATGCTCATTTGAAGAATAGAAGGGCTCTTTTTCTTCATGAGGGCCTCATACTACTCATTATGGAGCATGTGAGAGTCCATAGATTTTCCAAGTCAGTTAAAGGAAAGGAGAAGGCTATAAGTGAGGAGTCTTTTTTGACTGACTCGGAGACCAGTGTTGATGGTGAAGTTGAATGGAATGAGGAGGAGGAGGAGGGTTTGTCATCTCCTGTGGTGTTACCCTCTAAAAAAAGAAGGGGAATTTAAAAAGGAAGGGTGCCCCCAAGAAGCTCATTTTGCAGAAATTGAGTTCCTGTGGGTCTCCTTCTACTGGTAATGACACTGATATTATATGTGGTGGCTCCCAATCTAAAGAGAACAATGCGCTTCATGGCCAGGATTCTGGTGTGGTTGGTCACAAGGAGAAGGTCCTACCTAATGAAGCAAGGAATAAGGAGGCCAAGGAGATGCCATGAAGGGCCACTAGACAGATTGTAAAGTTGAAAAAGTAGGTTTGCAAAGGTGGTTTGAAGGGTTACAAGGCTCTGGTTCAAGAGAAGGGTGTGGAGGAAAATGTTGTTGAAATCAATGATTCCCTTGTTCGACAGTCATCTAGTGTGGAGGTGTCGGTTGAGAGGTCAGTGCATGAGCAAGAGGGGGTGAATCCAACCAGGTTGGAAAGCCTAAGTTGTTGAAGGTTAATCCTCTCTCTAAGCATTTCTCATACTTGAATGATGACAATGCTACCATGTTTGAGTTTCTGGATATGGCTTGTTTAGGGGCCACTTGCACTTTTAAGCTCGCCAAGTGGGTGCTATAGGAATTTAATAAGGTAAATATTAAGATTAGGGGTTTGAAAGAGAATATTTTAAACCAATCGAAGGGTTCTTCATCATACATTCTTATTGAGAGTTTGGTTGATTTAGAGTGCTCCTTTATTGACTTCAAGACCTTGTGTGAGAATTTCCATAGTGAAATGGAGGGAGAGATTAATGAAACAAGTGAAAAAATCAAGAAATTGTTACTAGTTAGTCACAACTCGGTCAAGAATAGTGTGAAGTCCCTGAAGGTCTTATTTGGTAAGATTAGTCAGCTTAGGGAGGATTAGTTATACTTTGTGAATATGATGGAGAAGGACTAGTCTTCTAGGGGTAAGGGGAAGAAGATGGGAAAAGATAAGGCAAAAGGCTCGTGCACCAGAACTAGGGGAAACCTTAGGAAGAGCTTTGAGGAGGAAAAAATAGAATAATGGACATGGTCAATCTACACAACTAAGAGATTAAGGTGGCTAGCACCTTGAAGAATATGAAATAACATCTTTTTCTATGTTGTTTCCTATTTTTGTTTCTATGGTGTTGGGTCACTATTTTTTGGTTGATGGTTTACTTTTGGAAGTTGCTTGTGCTTCATTGTCTACCTTTTTTAGTAAATTTTTCTCTTTTGTGATGTAAAGGGTTTCAGGTCCCTTCAAAACCTACTTTTCCAATATAATCAAAACCAATCTATACTATTTTAAATAGCCTAAATAATGAACCTTAGTAGATAAAAAAAATAAAAATAAGATGAACAATATCATACATGTCCCATAAAATAAATGATCCACTACTCAAGTGTGTCTGAAGGGTCA
>VDFB02165759.1:0-10064 GCA_007258455.2 Sequoia sempervirens | reverse complement strand
GTATCCTCAATGTTTTCATCTTCAATAGTTGTTGAATTGGTTGCTCCACCATCATTCATTGATTTCATTCTCATTCTTCTTTCTCTTTGTCTTTGTCTCTCTTTTTCTCTATTTGCTTCAACTTCTTGAGGAGTCGATGTCTTCCTTCTCTTATTACGAGCTTTACCTCCCATAATTATAAAATTATCAAGCACAAATGAATGTTAATAGTGAAATACTTCAAAATATTCAATCCAAATTGGAAGTTAAATACCTATTAGGACAAAATTCTTCCTCTTGTGTCCCTCAAAAAAAGTAGAAAAATACCACAATTCCACTTTAAAAATTGTTTTCTTCATGCCTCCTTTCAAAAATTCAATCCATATTGCAAATTGGAAACCTTTTGTTCCTCCAAACAAGCACAAAAATTAACACAATTCCACTTCAAAAGTGGTGTAGATGATGCCCCGTTTGATAAAATCAACTAAAAATCAAGTTCACCACTTGTAAATACAATAATGTAGGAAAAATAATTTACTTTTATTGCTCTCAGCCGTACATGTGAAGTTGCAGACTTCACAATAATTTTTTGCAGTATATTTAAATAAAAGAAATGGGATCCCGTTTATAAGAAGCGGGATCTCATTCTATAATCGGGATCTCGTTCTTTGGCATTGAATGTGGGGACCATTGGCTAGGAAACAGGATCTTGTTTCCTTTACAACAGTCTAAATATTATAGAATAGGGAATGGGATCCCGATTATAAGATGAGATCCCATTTATTAATAAATGGGATCCCATTTTATAATCGGGATCCCATTTTTTAAAATTTGATTTTGTTTTTGCTTTGTGGTTGGGTTTTTTCCTAGGTTTTTGGTTCAAGAAAAGTATTGGAAGTTTGAACCTAGGCCTTCAACCTAGTTTGACTTGAAAGTTGAAAGTCCTAACAATGTCAGAGAAAAATATTGACTTTGGACATATGGCTGACGACTTTTTTTGCAGAATTTTTTGACGAAATTGAAACCCATTTTAGATGAGACAATTCAGATTCTAAATATGTAATTTTTTTGCAACGATTATTTTTTTCTATTTTCTAACGACTTAATAAAATCATCCATAAACTTTAAATATCGTTTTACTATTTAATAACTTTGATCAATATAAATATTTGACAAATGGATTATATGAGAACAATCAGACAATATTTCTAATTTAAAATAAAAATAAAATAAATGATAAGTCGTTTAGGTTATCTATGTTGTAATAATAACCAATTTTCAAACGACAACCGCTTATATAAAATTTAACAAAAATCAATAAAAACTTACAAAAAATATCAAGAACAAGCTTCGGTGAGTCACAAAACTTTTCCCAAAAGGATTTAGAAAAATACGATAATTTAAGTCAAAATATGGATGTCATACACGTGCATGGTATGGTAAAAAAAAGGACTTTTAAATAGTGGTTTTTAGAAATTCCTATTAAAACTCAATTTGTACAATCTGGGTATTGAAATAAATTACGTATTTGGAAAGTAGACTCCAAGCACTACATTTTATGATTGGTGACTTTTTTAAAGATTTCATCTCTAAGGGCTTCAAATTTTAAGGTCAAATGTGTCAAATTCTGAAAATTAGGAAAAACACTTCCACTTTTTGGCCAAAAAGTGGACTCAACTTCTTGCACACACTCGTGAACTGTTTAAAAAAAATCCTCAAAGAAATGTGTTCTCTTGGTGATGGAATTCCATGACAAGCAAATTGAGACCACATTTCTTTATGGAATTTTTTTGAACAATTCACTACCTTGTTGGTATAGGAGCACCAAGCCTCATGATATGGTACTAAATGGTCATGGATGGAATTGTGGTTAAGATAGGAGAGTTTGAATTTTTTTTTTTTGTTTCAATAAGGTCTACTTAAACCATTCTCATGTTTCCAAAATGATTTGGAGTTTTCATTTGATAATTTGGCCATAACTTGTAATCATGTTAAAAGTTGTCAAGATGGTCAAATGTTGTCAACGTAAGTAGAATAGGAAGTCATTTAAGAGGGTCTAGGGGATTAGGAAATAATAGAGTCAGAAGGAGGAAAATGTCAAATTTGTAAGTTGCATAAATGCAATAAATTTGAAAACCAATGGCTACCTCCTTTGAAATGTTGTTATTTGGTAGTTATAGAAGTTGGGATAAGTTGGATTTGAATGTAATCATTATAAAAGCCTCAAAAATGTCTTGTATAGGGTCGTTGAAGGCAATTTGAATATTGTACACATTTTTTTTCATGAAATACAATGTTCTCAACAAATTTTTTCCCATTTTTCTAAACTTTGAAGGCTTGTTACAAACCCGTACAACCTACCATTGCTCTAAAAACTATTAGATGTTGTAGGTATGTTTTTTGGCTCTGTAATGCTTCAGATTTGAGGTCTTAATCGTGCAAATTGAGGGAGAAATGTTTATTTTTCTGGGACTGCTCATTTACCCTGTTCTTGGGATTTTGAAAGGGAATAAAATTAGTTTCTAAGCCTTCCACCCACTATATAGTCTTGTAACTTGGTGGACAGGCTTAGATAGGTGAAATAAACATGTGTTCATCTTTTTTTGTGCAGGGAAGGTGTATTTCTTGATTTTGGTGAGTTCCTAGGGTTGTTTCCATTGGAAAATGCATGAATTTAATGGGTACAGACCTAAATCTGATGATGGGGTATTAGGACAAGTTATCTTAGAATTTTAAGCTAGGTGAATTTGGTTTAATAGGTGAAAGTTTGGAAGGCTCGAAGTCTTTTCAACAAACTCTCAACAAGTGTGCACACAAACAAGGGTTTTTGGGTTTGGTGTGGAGGTGGTCGTACAAATGAAATATAATGGGGTATTTTGGAGTTTGATAACCTTCCAATTTCTTCCCGAAATTCTTAGAGTATTTGCACAAGTTTAAGAGGGGGGTCCTTTGTAAAATTGACCTATTTGGAGGCCTAAAACGGTGAGAATGTTAGTTTTCTCAAATTTGTTCCAAAGGAGTCATGTGGGGGGCTAAGATATGTTTTGTAACTCTGTAATGGGTGTTTGAATCATCATTTTTTTTGTCAAGTGTTTTTGGAAGTTGTGGAGTTAAGTGCCTAAAAACAGGTTTGCATTACTACTAGGTTTGCAAGGGTGAAAGTGGTAAATCCTACCTCTGATTGATTTCAAAATTTGGGAGTTGTTTGGATTGGTCCAATAGATCCTTTTATTCTTGTTAGATGCCTCTTGAAGGAAATTTCACACTTTGAGTGGGTTTGGGTCTCCTGTCGTTGCATCACTTGTCTATGCTATTGCTTCTTATTGTGCTTTGATAGATTTTTTTCCAAGTATTCATAATGTTTGCAGCATCTATTTTAGGATTTTGTTATAGTGTAAAGGTAGAATTGTTTGATAAAATCCTTTGGTGTTTAATGAAATGTGTAGCATACAAGTAATGGAATCATTGAAAATTCCTAAAGAACGTGGTCTCATGGTGATGGAATGACATGAAAATCCATAGCAATTTGCATGTCATGGCATTCCATCAACATGAGACCACATTTTTTTCAAGCAATTCCTTGCCTTGTCTATAGTATTGTTTGCTATTATGCATTTGATAGATTTTTTCCAAGCATCCATAGCTTGTTTGAAAGCACTTGTTTTATGCTTTTAGCCATAGATAAAAGGAAATGAATTGTTTGACAAAATACTTTGGTAGACATGTATGAAAAATGTGGTAACATAGACAAGGCAGTGAACTATTTGATAAAATACATCAAAGAAATCTGGCCTCATAGAATGCCATGATAACAAAATGCAATTGGCAATTGCTCTTACTTATTAGTTATGCAATGTGAATTAATTGCATAACTACTTAGGTTGACTTTGTAAGAACTATATTGTAATTAAAATTTAGCATTTAGTTATTAGTTATGTAGTGTGAAGTAATGCTTTGACTTTAAAAGATGTGCAATAAAATGTAATCAACGATATGAATATAAACTACAATTTTATTTTTTTTACAATTCATTAGTTAAAATATTTATTTTATTTGCTCTCTATATCTCTATATGCTATGGAAATACCTTTCAATTTCAAAATAAATAGATTTTATCTCTTGTTCTACAATTTTTTTACATTTTTTTTAAATATGATTTTTTTCTAACTTTTTAAAAAACTCTTATACTTTTGGTTTGTCAAAATTTTCCCCAAAAGATTTTTTTGTTATGCATTAGAAGCATGAAGCATACATGTGAATACAAACACTATATTACGTGAAGTATACATGTGAATAAGTGAAGCATACATGCGATAAGTGAGGAATAGGTAATTGAAGCATTCCAAAGGATACAAACCACCAGGAATGAAGCTTATTTACACAATACGCTTTAGATGGAGCTTATTGAGCAGTCGACAATAATTAATTAAGCATTAGATTTAAACAAAATGCATGCCTACAACATTCAAGCATACGATTTACACAATACGCATGATAACATCATTCAAGAATGGTAGTAGCAAAATAAAAAAAATTAATCAAAAAGTCATAAGGTATACAATGATATATATTGATAAAACTATATACAATATATCCAAAAAAGGGGTATAGGCTTAGTACAAAGGAGCCATATTATGGACATAAAATGTCACATATATATTGCTTGTACAAAACATATGTTCCAAAATGACACATAGGCATACAACAAATGACCCTAATACAGTCATTACCCTCTAGGGGAAGGAAATAGATCCCATGTTGTCTTTGAAATTTGGCTAGATGGAGTGACTGTTGGTTCTCTAGTCTTTCAAACATGCTCGCTAGTCCTCCTCTCTTCACTCTAGACCTTCAACTAATACAATAAAATGTAAAGATGTTGATACACATAAATTGAATTATTGAATGACATATAACAAAATATAATGACTTGCCACATATAGATAGTCATCATTCACATTTGCATCATTACCACATCCACAATCTGGAGTGACAACCACTTATAGAAACCATCAAGATAGAAATTAAGCTACACAAAAGGATTGTGAAAATTTTCTATAATAGACCATAAAAGAGAAAATATAATGTCAAATTGACTAATCTATTGCATACCTCTCTCAATGGATTAGAACAAGTTATTGTTGCAACAACTCCATGATCCATCATGCCACCAACATCATCAAGTTTGTCTGATGTCAACATTTGCAAATGGTAAATGAAAGAGTAAATGGTAGGGTGAAATATTAAATATTAATGGGATGTGATTAGGAAGGAATAAGGGAACACAAAGTGAATTAGGAGAAGATAATGTGACATGATCAAGGAATACAAATGCAATGTTTGTGTTTCTCATCAATTTTTTAGATTTGTATATGAAAATTTATGAAAACTAGCTAACATTCTTTTACAACACCATTATTGAATAAAGGCTACCTGAGTGTAAGGTCTTTGAGGAAATGAACTGTGAGGTGTGGAGGTTGAAGGTCCACTAGGAAAATGTTTGAAATCCAAAACATGTTATGAGTCATATAAAATTCAACTATTCAAATGTAATAATAATATATTTAATAGTAGTTGTATACCTGTGGACTCAATGTCGAGAACGAATAAGGGTCTATAAGAATGGGGCATGTCTCATGAACACTCTGACCTTGAAATTTTATCAAATTGAAATTCTACTAATTTACTTATTCTTAAATTTCAAAATATAATATAAGGGTATGTGCAAGATCATGATGGGTCAAAAAGTGGTGATATGATGGGTATGTGGCTGCACTTTTTACCCAAAATTGATGAATGAAAGGGTTTTTAAAGGAAATTCTTAGCTTCACCAATATAAATTTATGGTACTTGAATTTAATAAATAATTATTACTCATTTCCTATTTGATATGATCAAAGTCCTCATTGATAGCCAATTGAAAACATCTTATAAGTTTCAAACGTATCACATTTTTAATCAAACATGTATCATGCTACTTAAGTTTCACATAATTATAGATTATAGAAAATGAATTTCAGCAAGTTTTGACTGTTAAGGTGGTCAGTATGTTTTTTGGGCTTTTTAAAAGTGTACCAAAAATCATACTAATTATTTACTTGAAAATTACAAAAATATGTACCAGCATTGGGACATGAGTCTCTACTTATATTCAAAATCTTATAAAAACAGTTATCATTTTGAATGTGGTTAGGTGGTCAACAAACACCACTTTTATTTTTTCTCAAATTGTTATCATTGTGATTGAAATTTCTGCTCACTAAATAATTTAGAAACTATATTCAATTTTCTAAAATTCTATTTCATATATTTTTTAAATTAACAGGATAACTTATTCCACCTACACTGTTGTTTAACTCGTTTCTTTTTCTAAATTTTTGCCACTTAAGGCCTATCGCTGAGATGATCCACACATACCCATACAACAACATTAAATGAATTTTGCCAAATTTTACCCATCTGTCAATGTTGAATGTATCATTCAACAAATCATCTATGAAAGCCATCGCCTCTGCAACTGATGTAGGCTATGTAGTTGGATCTTGAGCACTCTAATAATTATACATGAAAACTGCACCACAAGTGCCACAATGGTGGGGTGGATCTCATGGCCTACACGTCTCCTCCACACTAGGCTCTACTAGATGCCTTGCACACTGTAAACTGGTCTAGGTGAGCGATCTAATCAACTCCAACATGCCCACCTCTACACTATCCTTAACAATGGAAGCACCCATTTACATGCTCCACCAAGGGTCCGCCATGTCTCATGCCAATCGTGATTGCGTCGGCAAGAGGTATATCATGTGGATCCCACCCCATTTTAAATTATAAGATGTCGTACACTGGTAATTACGAGCATAAACTCAATGGGAGTTTCCTGTGCATTATGCTACTCATGGTTATTGAAGGAGGTTGGTCAAATGATACTCATCCACCACCACCCCAAAATTTATTTTTACCAACTCATGGTGTACCACGGATTGGGGAACCCTCACGTATGAGACAAAAGGTGTGTGTGTTTTAGGTTATAAGAAATACGTCAACTATGCGCAATTTTTTGTTTTAACATCTGTATATGACAAACCTCTAGCATAATATTCTCTCATCTCATGCCTTTTATTTAACCAAAAATTTATTTTCTCGCTCATTTCTCCTACATGAGATACAATTGACTTCAATGATTTAACAATCCCTATCCTATAAGGGTGGGTTTTGATATGTTCGATTAATCTTCCAATTAATTGTTCAATGTCTCTTTAATTGTTTTCAATTTAATTTAGAATGTTTCTTGTGTTCCTTGAGGATTCTTATGAATTGATGGAGGGGTTTCAGGTTGTTCTTGAATAAGAGGCTCTTCCTGAGGGGGTGACTATGAATTCTCAAAGTTTGAGGTGGAGATTCATTCCCTAGTAATTAGAACAAAATTTTATTATAAAAACCTAAATTTCAATTTGCATTCTAAATCAAATTCAAAATAAATTGAATAAAAACACATACCTCTTCATAATCTTTGATGTCTCTAACATGTTGGTGACATCGTCATGAAAGATAGCAAGCTAATGATGCAAATAATGGATGATATTTGGTGAGCGCAAGTTGCAGACCTCCAATCCTCCAAGCCAAGCCACAGGTTGAAGAGAAATGAGGGTTTGAAATGTGTTTATTTTATTTTATTTTTATTTTCAATTTGGCACACGCTAAATGACTCCAATTTTGGTGGCATCCTCATCAAAGATAACAAGCTAAATGATATTTGGCCACATCCTCGTGAAAGGTAGCAAGCTAACGATGTAAGTAATGAATGATATTTGGTGAGCGCAAGTTGTAAACATCCAATCCTCTAAGCCAAGCCATCAGGTGAAGAGAAATGAGGGTTTGAAATGCATTTTTTTATTTTATTTTTCTTTTCAATTTCGTGCTCACCAAATTTGGCATTTGCCAAATGGCCAATTTTTTCCTTTTTTTACAAATTTTTATAACTTGACACCTAAATTGTGTCATAGATTGGTGCACTTTCCCATTTCCAAGTATCTGTTGACAAGATTTAGGGCTTTATATCTATTCAACTGAAAAAACTCATTCTCTATTTGTGCCACATTATTAATTTTTGTAGATCAACTTACCTATACATTTGTGTTAAACCTTGGTCATTTCTAATTGGAATTCTCTCTTTATATGCAGGTAAATTTTCTGTCTCAAAATTATGCCACAAAAGTTTCAGCTGGAAACAAGAAATTTATGTACAAGGGCACCAATTACTAGGGTTGCCAAAACCAATTTGTACAAGAATTTTCATACTTTTGTTATTTCCAAAAAAAAATCAATATTACAATTTTTTCCATTTCCTTTTATATACAAATATTATGCATTCAATTTAGTAGCAATTTTCAAAATACATAAAGTTATATGTTTTACAATTCTCACTACTATACCACATTTATCCCTCTTATACCTTTGACATGTTCTCAAGGTTTGAAGCTGTGTAGAAATGGTGGAATTTGCAAATGGGGGCTCAAAATCCTCAATAACTTCTAGCAGTGGCTGCAAAATAAATTTAGTATAACATATTTGTTTTTATTTTTCAAAATAAAAATCCAATATCAAATAACAAAAGTTCATACCAATGTTCCACTTTTGACAGTCTTCCTATATCCAAATGGATGCCATGCAGTTTGGATTTATTTATTTTCTTGGTCTGTTTGGTGCTGGTAACTATAGTAGCAAAGCACAATAGGCTTTTTCTATCACTTTACTCTTACCTTTTTGGGTCACTGCTAAAATGCATATAAATGAATGAGTGTTGTTCTCCAAAAAATTAACATTAAACAACACCAGGAATGTAATTTTTAATGATTTTTGAAAGTTTCAATGGGTATATTTGGTTTTCAAAATTTGATCATTTGTACTTGTGACCAAGGTCATGTGTTTCCTTTTGTTTTGATTAGAATGTTAATGTTGTTGAAATAGTGAAGTTCATAAAAAAATGACTCCACTATGACATTGAGATAATTATTTAGTTTCAAATTCAATTTAAAAATGAAAGTTTTTTGGGATTTTTCATGTATGATACTTTTCATTGACATTAACCTCAGAATTCATGATTTTTGGTCCTTGTTGAAATTGAGTTCCTATTAGCTTAGAACGAAGTGATGATTCACAACATGTAGTGGTTGAAGCAAAAAAAATAGACATTTATTTGTTTCTATGTTATAATAACTTAATGGGTACCATTTCACATAATTGGTTTGCAACTTATTTACTATACAAATTAAGATAGTTGTTGTATTATGAGGCCACGGTTTATGTAAAATCTTGAGGTAAGTCACCATGATTTCAATGAATTTATTTTTTGGAAATCTATACAAGACCAAATCACTTTTTGTTGTGTTTTATTTCATTCTAAAACAATTATGTTGTTATCTAGTAAATGAAGGCATTGGTTTTGTGGTTTTATCTATGGTTGTTTTCATATATAATATTATTGTAATTCCTAATGTTAGATCCTTATTTGTTTCTTCACATGGAGATATTTTGAACTATAAAATTAATTTTATGGTCATTTGGTGGTTTAATTTTTTTCCTTGCTCTTGAGGTTATTTTTGTGACAAATTTCCATACATAATTATTTAGTATTGAATGTATAGTACCTACTGCTGAAGTTGTAAATGCAATTTTTTCCAAAGCTATTTTCACATAAAGTGAATAGAAAATATCGAATCATCTTCATATATTAAACTTAATACATTCTTCTTTGTGAAGCTTATAAATTGTGCAGTACATATTTCTTCATAGTTTTGTGCCATTTTACTAGGAAAAAGCTTGTTGATGAGGGGTTAATTAACAATATTCCATAAATGAAGAGATACACAATATTAACTATATCCCCTTTCACTTCTATTGTCTAGATATCCAGCTTTGATTCATTAGATACCATAAATAAAGTTCATCAAATTCTACAAGTAGTAAATTGCAATGATGATGATGTTTTGTTCATTGAAAAGTTTTGTTATATAGCATCAAAGTAAAAACCTGCAAATACAAGGTGTGGTAATCCTATAGTTCAACCACCACAATTATAAGTTGTA